>VYZT01043210.1:100348-194942 GCA_013400735.1 Pomatostomus ruficeps
AAAAAAAAAAAAAAAGAGGTAGAGTAAAAGAAAATCAGAAGAAAAAGTTTTATGGGAAAGAAGAGTGAAACAAAATGTGTAGAAGACTGAAATTGAAAGAGGTAAACTTGGGATGAGCAAGACAGGAGCTGAGAGAAGACAGGACAAAAGAAGGAAGGGTCAGAGTGAGTCTAGGAAAAAGAATCAGCCTTTTGGGAAAAAGGAGTAAAACATGAGAGGGAACAACACTCAATTTAAAACTCTGAAAAGAATACACAATTCAGTTTCCACATATTTCACAAATAAAGTTCAATTTAAATATGTCACTAATGGCTCTTTGTTGGCTTGTTGAGGAAAAAAGCAACCTCTTGGAATAGTTAGAAGAGATTAGTTAAGTTCAAAGGACAGTATCAATACTTCAAAGAAAAGAATCCAACCACAGCTAATAACTCTAAGGTTTTCAGTTCTTCCCTCCATCTTCCTACCATCCACTGAATATTAAAATAATAAAAGAATAAAACAAAACCCTTAAATTTTATTAAAATACCAAATGCAGATCATTTATGAAATCTTCATTCAGTCCCTTGGTGCATGCAGATCAGTAAAAAATTTTTAATTACAAGGGAATATTTGACTACATCATTTTCTCTTTTTTTTTTTTTTGGTATTAGCCCAGGTGTTTTTAGCTAATTATTCCACTAAACATATGTCATCACTTAATGTACTTATCCATGCCTATGATTCCAGTGGAAACACTAAGAGGATCATATTTAATGATTATGCTAATATTTCTATCACTTTCTTTCAGCATGCCACACATTACACGAACCCACGCATTCTGTAGCAAGAAACAGGTTTCATGCAAAGGCCTCTTCAGTGCCACACCTTGGACTATCCCCAGATCTCTGCTGCTGCCAAGGGACTGATTTCAAAGATGGACAAAAGTAGGCACACAAAAGTACAGATTCTGTGATTAATGGATGATCCAAATCTCCCCGAACTGCATATCATGACTTAATGGGAAACCCTGAAGAGATTTAAGGCAGGAGTTACATTATCATGAATAATATAAAAAAAGTTATACTCTGTTTTGAGTGCAAGCTGAACAAATACCTTAACACAGCTTCAAAAGATTCAATCAGGTTGAATGTTACCCAGAATTTATTTTGAAATAAGCTCTGTGTATCTCATATGTGAAGCACAAGTCTATTTGTGACTGGCACTAAAGCTATTAGCTTGTAGATTTTAATTTTTTCTTCAGTTCTACAGAGCTTACACTGTGGGCCTTGTCCTTCTTTTAATAATGGAAACTTCTCCAAAGCACATCTCAGTGCTGCAGGTATACAAGGCACAAAGATATACACATCTATACCTAAATAATCATTCTGTCCTTTATTATAATCTGAAAAAGTGTCTCCTTGTTACAGTGGCACAGTAATGTGGCTGTTGTATCTTATTTCTCACTACTGAATTCATAAACAGGGGTTTGGAGGGCATTCAGTGCTTCATATCATTTCAAACGTATCAGTCAAAAATTTGTATTGAAATTATTCAGGCAGTATGTAAAGCCCTTCTATAAAAGATAGCTGTACATTAACTTACAATTAAATGATGGTTTTAATGAAATTATGGTGTGTGACAGGTTAACGGACTGATGCTGAGAGGCAAGTGTCGAAATGAAGCCAAGACGTTTATTTTCAAACTGACAAATCTTAACTCAACCATAACATATAGTTCCATTAACATTATAGTTATTACACAAAATAATCTGGTTGAAAAAAATATGTAATAGACCAAGCTGCCAGATCATCAGAGAAACCCTAACCTCACCTGTCCCATGAAAGACAAACCAAACAGGTTTTGTTTTAAACTTGGAGAAAGAACTGCAGACCTGGAACCAACCAGTCAAACCCCTGCTTTCTGCTGAACAATGGCTTTAATCTTTATTTTTATTTGCTGTTCTCGGTACTAAGGTCAAGACAGCAACCTCAGCTCTGCTTAAACACATCAGAAACTGTTAATGGGGGTCCCAAGTCCCAACCTCTGCGTATTTTTTTCAACTCCTATGTCACAAAGTGGCACAAAACTGTTACCATTCGAGTGAGTGATTTCTCTCTTGGAGCAGCATTTCTGGATGGCTTTAAAGACATCATTCCTACAGCTTCCAGCCAGTTAATATTTTAGACTGTCAAGATACAATCTTGCTGCTATACACAATTTCACACACAAGAGTGAGATGTTTAAAAGAGCAAAACCCCTCCCTCTGAAAAAAGTCCTTCTGCCCTAACTGTTTAAGCACAGGCTAAATAGCAGCAGCGCAGAAAGTGTGACAGAACCACTGGCAGGACATGCAGAGGTGAAACTGAGGATAAATGAGTAATGGCACAGGACTAAGCTGATGTCTGGTTTTTGGCATGGCCAAGAAAAAACAGAAAGAAACAACAGAGGGGAGAAAAATTCTCCTGTAGGAGTTTTACAGTGACTGGAAACACCATGAACCACTGCAAGAAGGGAAATGTTGAAAGTCTGCTTAAATGTATTATTCACCATCATCAAGGCAACAGCTCATGGAGCCAGGCCTGGGACAGAGACCTTCCCTCCCTGTTACAGGCCTGAGCTCACTGAGTGGCCGGGGACCAGGACTGACCACTGCACACAGAGGGAATTTTGCTGCTTTTCCATGAGTTACGGGCTCAGCTCAGCCCCAGCCAGGCAGCTTCTCACACCCCAGAACCCAGGCAGGCCCGGGCTGCTGGGGAGGCAGGGAATGGGCACGGAGGCTCTACCCTTGCACCCCTTCAGCTCAGAATGAAACTGCACTGCTGGCGAGCTGCACTGTGCTTCAAAAATTCATCATTGTTGAGGGAAAATGAGGCTATTTGTGAACATCTAATCTGACCTGCTGCTTAACTCAGATCACAGAATTTCAGACAGCCACTCCTATCCACACTGCATTTTTACCCCCTCTCTACATCTCCGAGTCTCTATTTTCTGTTTTGTTTGTTTGGTTTTTAAGTACAAGGAAGCTTCAACTACCCCAGCTGCCAGTTTGTCATTTAAAAAAAAATTACTTTGCTTTCTAAAATCAAAACAAAATCTTGAAAGGAAGTGGCCCATGCTTTCACCCTGTTGCCCATCTTGTTAGCAAATCAATCTCATACACTGGGTAAAAGTAATAGAGATTATATGATCCAAAGCACACTTTAAGTGTCTCAGTGTATGTAAGGCATTAAACACTAAAATAGAATTTATTTTACAGATTACCCTGAAGTAATTTTCAGCCTAGTGCCACCTGAGCTCTGGGAGCTTCCTGCACCTGTAACAACTACGGACACTCAGTCTTAGGTCAGCCATCCAGAGGGGCATTCCCCATATATTCTCCATATATTGCTCCAAGGAATGTTTCCCTTTGTTCACTGAGCTGCTGATAAAGCCTGTGAATATTTCCACTGGATATGTAGACGAACCTACCCATTTACCCCAGTCGTGTCAGGAACGAATGAAATATTTGATTGAAAACAGAACATGAAACCATAGAAGCTGCATTAGATTCATGTTTTGGAAGAAAGAAGTCCATGTATGTAATGACCTTTTTCTTTATCTCTTTTTTTTTTCCATTGAAACCAAGAAACCAAGTATGTCACCAGCTGTCCCTAGCCATGAAGGAAATGAAGCAATGCCAAGTGGCCAGGGAAGGAGCCTAGAAATCACATCCCCCAGTCCAGATCTCTGGTACCTCACAGTCCAGGAAGTGCACCATATTCAGCCTACTTTGATTCACACTCTGAACTACGGCATGTGAATCCTAGATGTGCTGAATTGCCTTTGGGAGACTAAAGAACCCTCAAGGAAGAGAAAGCCTTTAACCAAAGAACCTCAGTTAAATTGCTAAAAATATATGGAATTAGTCATCACCACCATTCCCAGAGTGGGCACATCAGGGGCTATGGGGTGGCACTACCAAAGGGTGTTGCAGTAGAATACATGAAAAAAACCACATTTATACTGTTTACTCCTAGCCTTTTCCCTATTCTAATGCTGAACCTTATATGAGGGAATCTGAACAGAAGTTCCATGTAATTGCCACATCAGCAATTGCCACCACTCTTTGGGTGCTGAACATCCTTCCTTTTTTACAAGACATGTCACACCTTAACGAGCAGGCACAAATGGAACCCCCAAAACCCAAGGAGCAGCTCTGTGCAGCCCTTTGCCACAAGGCAGAACGTGCATGGCAGAACTGATGCGTTCCTGACCCAAGGAGAGACATTTCCCTCATGTTCTTTCCAACTTCTGCTAACTCTGCCTCTGCTCTAAACCCAGCACATCTTGTGAGGGAGCTGCTTGCTCGTTTGCAAGTTAAGACAGAACTCTTATTAACTCCACTGTGCTTCATCCCAGCCATGTGTTGTTTCATAAGACCAAGCAGAATGTGGCTTGGAAGAACAAAGTGAAACCACAAATATAATGGAGCATAATTCCAAAATGTACGGAGCATAATGATCCGTATAATGTTAAAATGTTGGTAATGTCTCTTGATATTATTTCATCACATGCTAGCTGCTATTTCCTGAGAACCCTTTGAAGGATTAAATAAAAACATATGCTATGAACACCCACTGTGTGCTGTAACAAATCAAAACTAACTTCTTAGATCTGATGAAAGTTTCCACAGTGCTCAGTACTGTAAATGAATGTCACAGCGGTAAAACTGCTTTGGAAACAGTGAACGCCGGTTAGTTTCGTATTAGTAATACGAGAAGTTTCTGCAGCATTTAGAACTGAAACACAAGTGTCTTCTACACCTGAATTTTGAGAAATACAGTCATAAAATGCTATCAACAGCTGGGTTGATGGAAAAGTGCACTAAGACAATTAACAACTTTATTTTTCCAAAATAAACATATCATTTGCCTCTGGTGTAAACAGGCAAAACCAGAGATGGACAGGACTCAAGGATTTAACCAAACAGTGCTCTACTATAAAAATAAACAGTATTTTCTCTGAAAATGACTAGTTCTGGAAGCAGTATCCAGTTAAAGGACTATTTTTCAAAAATATGTTTTAATATTTTGCATTATTTTATGTATCTTTATTATAAATATTTAATCTATTTATGAATTTACTAAATTCTTGGCCTTCTACATGGCCAGGAGTTCCACAAGCAGAGAGATCTTTTTGAGCATTTTTTTTTCCTTTTAACAGTTTTAAATCTGCATTTCTCAACTTCTTTAGGGATAGAAATAGAGATGAAACATTTCCAGTTAGAGACTTTCCAACGCTGTTTTGAAAATCAGTCTAATGCCCCCAACTATCAGCTGCTTCACAGATAAGCAATCCTTCTGTTTTCAGACTTTCTTTGTAAATAGTATCTCCCCTTCCCTAAGCATTCTCCTGGTTCAGTGTATTCACTTCTCCTCTGCACTGTAAACCTATTCTTATTAAGCGCCGGCAAAAATTTATGATCATTTAAAAATGAAGTATCTAACATATCAGCAGGTAATATCTTCCTCTGCCTTAACAGAGCATCAACCAGGCAGGAGACAAAGTACAAAGTGCCAGAGTCTTCTGCTCACACCCTTCCCCTCCTGGCCTAGAACAAAGGCTGAAATGGCTTCTGGTAAACACGGGACTCCTCCTCATCCTCACCTGGTCAGACTCAGCCGTTCCCTGCCTCAGGTCCTCCTTTCACAGCTATTTCCTAATGCAATCCTATCCCTTGCCACTGCTTCTACTAACTATGCACAGGTACAGCTGCATAAATAGGTTAAGAAAATTGTAATTGTAATCTTCATTATCTGCACCTTTAAAAAAATAGATTTAAAAGGTTTTGGGGTGATTTAGGCAGCACCGAAGCAATTGATCAATAAACAAAAAGAATGAACCAGAAGAAAATAAGCAGAGTAATGGCCAAATAGCATTAAAATTTTCCCAAAGAGAAAACTAGAGATGGGCTTAGATCAACCTAAGAGTTTGTGAGAGCCTCGCCCTTCATGTGTGATACTAGCTGACATGAACTACATTTGAATGAACAAATAAAAATGTGAAATGCCCAGAGCAGAACGTGGGGGTTTATGACATTGAGATGAAGAATTACATCTCGCCCTTCTCAGTGTCAGAGTTCAAGTCATTGATGGAGTTTAGGGATGGAGGGATCATAAAAGAGGTCAAGGAACAACTCAAGATTTTTCATTTTCTATGACCAGTCTGACATTTCTGAGCCTTTTGGAGAGAGAAGGCTAAAAAGGTTTATTTGTTAAAGAAATAAATGTGTGTTGCTTAACTATAAGCCTTTATATTTAAGTAATATTTTAGTCTTAAATTATGCCTCAAGTATTCTACTTTCTGCATATTATAAACTGGCTTTAACAACTCAATTTGGGATATGCATCATCTTCCTATTTTGAGGATTTTGGCACCACTTAATGGAGAGCAGCTTGATAATTCTCAGGATATCACAATTTATTTTCAATTGTTTGAATTTATCACACAGTTTATATTAGAAAATATTTAATTTTCTTGGAAAAAACTTCTTCAAAGTAATTAAATAAAAAAAATATTACCTGCAACATTACCACTAGACAACAGAAAGATCCAAAGCACTCTCAGATATATGTGGGGTTTTGTTGCCCTAATTTCATTTTTAATAAGGGCTGTTAATTGGTTAATAAAAAGTACATAAATTGTAAGGAGTACCTTCTAATAAAGAAACCAAAAGCTAAGATATGACTAACACACCATAACAATTTTCTGCAAGTGGTAAGTCATTTTTTCCTATTTCCCTTCCCAATGGAACAAGAGCAATACACGTTCTTGTGCATTCTGTTCACTGACACACCGCTCATCTGATGATGCACTGCTTTGGGTCATTTTCAGAAGGTGCTATTTAGATAGAAAGGAAGAAATAGTAATATGGGAAAAACATGACAAAACAACTTTTCAAGTGTACCTCTTAGGTACGATTCACTTCAAAATGAGCAGAAATAAATAATTCCAGCAATACCGAATCTTACGGCATTAAGGTTTTTTCCATTCTTGCAGATTGGAGAGCAACAAATAAAGAAACCTCTCTAAATTAGAGCTTTAAAAATCTGAGGCTACTATAAAGAAACAAGATTAACTTAATCCCCTAACAATCCAATTTATGACTAGTAAAGGGTTATGAAAAATTCCATCTAGATGTCAAATATAAGGAAACACAAAGTCTTTGGAGACACATAATGATAAACTGCAGATTGAGCAATAAGCTCAGTGAACAGAATGAGCAGTTCAAGAGTTCAGAACATGTTCATTTGAAAGGTGTTCAGTTAAAGAGAAGGGCACGGTACAGACAAAGGCACAGAAAGGTCATCATTACAGTCATTTCATCTTCATTACAATGGTGCAGTCACAGCGTTGGTGCACACACTCCAGCTCACACCTGCATGTCAATGCACTGCTTTGCAGATGAAACAAAAATATTTTGAACAGGTTAGTGAATCCTGGGAGCTACAGGAAGGTGTGTAAGAACTTGTGCTCTATTAATTCAGATTTGAAATGTAAATAGACATGAAATATCTGTGTTTTCAATCCATTAAAAATTACAGTTTATCAAGAATGGTCATGTTCTTCTTCAAACAAACCTAAAACATATCCTGAATGTAGTGCTTCCACCTGCCAGACTGCAGCCCAGAACTCACTGTTTCAAGGCTGTTGTTATCTCAAATGCAGTAGTCTACAAAGAGCAAAAGTAAATAGATGTGTAAAAGTTTTCAATGAACTCTGGCTTTTGAAAATCAAGAGAATCTACTCCCGTCAAAAATTCAGGGAAAAAATAGCTGGGCACATTCAATAAACCAAAATAGGATCTTGGCTGGAATGTAGAGAAGGTAACTCTGCTCCCAAAAACAGTCAAGCTTTTTTTTCTGACCAATGAAGAAAGCCAAAATCCTGGTTAGAACCCCTCAGACCTCACTCAGCACTACATCTGCATGAAACCACTTCAGCTCCAAGCAATAGACCTCAGGTCTTCATGGAGAGTGCCCACACCAAGCACTGCCCCGCCAAGCTGGGCTCTGTCGGGCAGTTCAGCTGCAGCACAGGGACAAAGACATTGAAACTTTCTCTGCTTTAGTATTTACACAGCACTTTTCATTAATAATTAACAGGAACTGGAAGCCCAGGCTCTATCTTGTCTCTGATTTCTAATTCTCTAGAATGAAAACGGGATTTTTTGTTCCCCCACAAGAGCATGAGGATGAATATAAACTGAAATATTGTAGATCTTGTATTTACTTACATATTCTTTCACTAAGCAATCAAGGAGCCTCTTGCACTGAGACATACACACACACACACACTGGCAAACACATTGATCAAGAAAATTGATGTATCTCCAACAGAATCTCAATTTAAGGCAGCAGCATTGGGGCAGGAGAGTCATTAAAATTTGGCCCACAGCAACCCGAAATGTATTTTGCAGCTTTCAAGAGCAGTTACTGAACACTTCACAATTAAGCATAATTCCCACAGACTCTCATATCAATTATGGATGACCTGCTCTCTTCAAAATCTGAGCCAAATTCAGCATGGAAAAATCTTCTGTGTAGAAAATAGTAATTCTGCCAGATTGATGTCCAAACCAACTCACACACAAACACCTCCAGGACACCTCTTGGATGCTGATGTAAATGCTAAGATTATACACTTCCAATTGAAGCTAGGAAAATTGTATTTTAAATATAATTTTTTGATGTTATTTACAGCAGTTTTGCTATAAAAGCAAATACTTACACATTTCATTGTAGCATTCTACAGGAACAGAAGATTGAAAAGCTGTTAAAGGAAAGGAGGAAGTGCCTGCAATGCACTCCATCAATATCCCATGGAGCCCTGACAGTCATTGGATAGTCTGGTGTGTAGCACCACAGGGTAGTGTAGTTACAACTCAAAAACCACACCAATTAACTACAACTAATCAATTCTTTCTCATAACAATGAGAAGCATAATTCTTTTCCCATCTATTGTTCTTGTTAATTCTCCTTCCAGTAATTGTGACAGAAAAAATAGGTAAGGTGTAGTAAAGTGGAAAAAAATAAATAAAGGATGTTATTTGAAAGCAACACAAACATCAAACTCGTGAGTTATCTTGATTAATTTTCTTCATCATCTCTAATTCATGGCTGCGAGAGATCACATTATTTTCAAATATATAAATAAATCCAAACCTAACTTTAGACTTATCTAGATTATGGCACACTGGGGAGAAAACAGAGGAGGTCATGAAATCTGAGACTGCTGTTTCTTCTCATAATGTAATTACACTTTTGGCTAATGAAATTACTGCAGTCTCAGGGTAAGGGCTTGCAAGTCAGAGCTCTCCCATGCTTGTGGGAGAGGGGGTAAAGGAGCACTGTTTACCATTTATATCTGAGGGATGCACACAAATCCCCAAGATCCAAGCACAACTTTGTTTCTGAACTCAGAGCAAGACTAAATTTGTGATCAAAGCCCTTTTCTAATTACTACAATAAAAGGAAAATTAGCTTAAGAGGGAGGAAAGTCCAGAAGAGAGGAAAAGAGCATCTCATTTTGCACTGCTGGTACCCTCCAAACAGCTGAAAATAAACACAGCTCGGCTCAGTGGAGAGAAGCAGCAATAGAGCAAAGCAGACTAAGGATGGCTGAGCACTCGAGGCCTCTGTTTGCCCCATTCAGGCACTGACAGCCTATTCCAATCCCTGCTCCAGTCCCTGCTCTCACTCACAGCCAGGCAGAGATCTCTGAGTCGGTAAAGGACGCTCAGCTCAGTGTCTCAGTGGGACAGAGTCAGTATATTCTGGTTAGAATTACAAGCTCCTGCTCTTGAGGCTGTGCTGACATCCCCACCCAGCACCGGCTGACACTTTGCACCATGCCAAGAGTGCCAGCGAGGTGTTTTCCCTTTCAGGCAAATCAAGAGTGGCAAAGTGAAGATTGTGACCAACCACTGCTGCCCACTCAGGTGCACCTGTGTAACACAGAGTATGATTTACCCAGGGGAAATGAATGGAAAACCAGGATTTCTCACTTGGATAACCCTGTCAGCCTCTCATTTTCTATTAAGTAGTGGAGGAAGGGAAAATATATTATCTCCTTGCTGTTAGTGGCCACTGGAATAACAGTTTCCAGCTCTTGGTAGCCAACAGCACACAGCTGGGGAATTCCAAAGGACAAAAAATCCTGCTGTGTGCAGGCAGTAGTGATGGATATGGGATAAATTAATGACTCCCATCTCTAGCTAAAGATTTAGGGGGGAAGAATTACATACATATTCACCTGTAAGTTTTTTTTTAATTAAAGACAATAAGGAGATCAACTTGACTAATAAGTCAACAAAATACTCTGTTTGTTGGTATCCTCATTCCCTGCTCCACACCTGCCTTCAGGCTAATGTCTGAGCTCACACGTGTGCTCTGGAACACACCTGACAACTTCTGAACACTTCAGTCACACGGGGATTAACCCAAACTGACTGTGTTTGCACAAAACATCCCACTAAAACGCAGAACACATGGAAGAAAATGCAAAACAAACCTTTTCTTCCTTCTGCCCAAGTTCTCAAAGCCTCCAGTGAATGCTAAACACAGGGAGTTTACAGAAATGAGACCAACATACACTCAAAGAGGCCATTATCACCCATCACATTAAACAAACCCATTTCATTTTCAAATCTAGTTGCAAAATTAGTTCTTGCCTATTAAACAATTCTGAAGAAATTAATGGCAGAAGGTTTTGCTTTGACTGTCATAAAGATCACCAAAAACACTTGTGTTTAAAATGCTAATTACCGGGGCTCAATGCCAAAAAAATAATTCTGGTAAATTAAATCCCATGATTAATTCATAACGTCCATTTTAGCATTAATCCTAGCATTAAGATACAGAGTAGTCCCCGTACACACACACATCTCTCTCACTTTGGGGAATAAAGTAATAGTAATTCCTAGGGTTTTTTTAATAACTCTTCGTATTTTATGTACATTATTTAATTATTACAACAAGATAGTTAATCCATTACTTCGTATTTCTTGTTTGCAATCTCGGTTAAGGGCTGCAGTTTTTAAAAACTCCAAAGAAGTAAATTCTCACGCATGGTTTAGGCAGAAGTGTTCCTGAAATCACAAGGGCTGATGGATTTACTGCTGAGTATCATTCTCCTCTCCTCTGCTGTTTTGGGGACAACACAAATTCTCACCAGTTTATAATTTGAGCTGGAAAAGTAGCACCTGGTTATAAATACCCAAAGGACTGCACCAATAGTATCTAAAGACAGTAACATCACATACCTGGAAATTTCCTACAGGGTTTCAAAAGAAAATAATTACTGGGTGACAGAGATCAGTCAGCACAGCACCATCGCGACTGTACTGCCAGCATTTGCTACAACATCCTTTCCAATAAGAGCATAAAAGCTTCTATTCCTGTTGGGGCAAGAAACAGTGAATCGTAGATGTCTAAGACATCTTTTCCTTGTGTCTTCACTTCACTCACCTTGGTATAAAATGATTCATAGCAGGTGTTTCTTTGTAAGTACATCAATCAATAGAATTTCTGTGAGCCAATAATGCAACAGGGCTTTCCAAATTTAGCTCTTCCATTCATGAAAAATTGACCCAGGAAACCAGGAAAATACAGTGAAATGAAGTAAAACATTAAATGAAGACTTTTCCATCAGAGCCAGCACAAGAGCCAGGTATGCCAAGAGATCTGTCACATGTGTTAGTCACAGAAAAGACAACTGCTCACACCACCAGCTTCCTTCAGTTCATATACATAACCCTAGAGCAGCTAATAAGCATTTAAAATGCCAGCCCTAAGTATTTGCTGATAGTGTATTGCTTGATGTTTCCCACCAGCAGCTGAAAAAGCCTTTGAACAACTTCTCTATTTAACAACTATCAGTTCCCACTGCCTATTGTAGTGGTTTTCATTGACTCGCGTTAAAATTTATCTAAAGCCAATGGATCAATCATCTCTGTGAAAATGTATTCTGAGCATCAATTTGAATAAGAGACCCTTTTACCATGTCTCTGACAACCCATTGCTAACAATGACGTTGTAACTATTCATTTTCTGCTGATATTTTTACTGACTGTTCACTGTAGACAGCACCTTCTGGGTTTTTTTTTTCCATTTAGTATCTTATGTCATATCTAAAGCTGTTCTTTTACAGCCTCTACATACAGCTTTTTCAAAGTAGCAGGGACATCTCATCTGCTCAATTACTTATTAGTGTTGCTAAAGAATACCATTTCCTCTCGTGGCTGATAAAATATTAATCAAAAACAGGAACAGAGTGATTTCCCAGTGTGGATGTCTTCTAATGGTAATACACGGAGTCTAAGAGAGATCTGGAGGTCATGTAATAGCTCTTGAAGGCAGGGAGGGGCTCAAGGATAGTAATGACTTTGTATACTGAATAATGAGATTGTATTCAAAGTGCAGCTTAATTATTGCTGTTCTGTAGGAAAATATCACAAGTGTGATCACAAGGATGAATGCAAAGATTTATTGGGTATAACAGCACATGACTAAAAAAAATCATCTTTTGTAAGCATTTCTGATCCTTGCTATTGCTCAGTATCCAACACAGAGCCATAGAGAGGAGGACTTCCCAAATTATTGCTGTGGTTCATGTATCAGTTAATCACAGCAGCACAACAGTAAATAGTTACCTGTTCATTCTGCCAGTTATTAAACATCCATCCCACCCTGTCTTTAGGGATTTTTGTTGCTATTTTTCTCATAGGATTTGAAAGAGGACAGAGGGATTATAATGAAGAACTGAGAGGCAATTGAAAGAAACACGGAAAAGCTGCAACAGCTCAAAAAAAGGACCTGAATATCCTAAGATATAATAGTAAATCACCATGTTTCCTGCTAAAATTTTGATGCAAATACTCTTGACAGACTTGGAAAAAAAATAGTTAACCTAAATAACTTCTAAATAAATAAATACTGCAAAGTCATGGTCTGGGGTGGCGGTGGAAGTGTTTCAACCTGGACCAACCAGTAAAATAATTATAACTATAATGTAACTATAAAGTCACCAATAATAGGAGCCAGCTTCTAGAAACTGGGCCATCAACCAAATACTGTTCAGTTGTGTGTGATGGCAGGAAAACTTACTCAGTCCTCAAAGTGTCCATTTCCACCCCTCTCTGGGCACTACTCAAGTCTGGTGACGAGCACATATTCCAGCTTCACTAGAAGAAATGTCCACCCACTTTCCACATCAGTTTTAAAGAAGAAAGGAGGACAATGACAAAAAATAAGGCTATTTTACCTCTAATAAATATATATCCTATTAATATCATCCTTATTTCTCACAATACAGTGTAGCACTGGGCAAGATGAAATCCAGCTTGAGCCCAAGCTCAAGAACAAAATGTCACCTCTTGGCACTCATGTTTTGTAATTCTTTGAATGCAAGAAGTCAAGAACAGTCCTGTCAGCTGTCAAAAAAATTAAATAAAATAAAACTGTTTTTTGTCACAGCGTGTATATCGGTTCACCTGACAAAAGTTTGCACTTTGAAAAAAAAGTACTATCAATTAACCCAGAGGACAAACATTTAGAACCTGCAGGTAGGAAAGATGGCCAAAAAAGATAATCTGTTAAAGCTTCATATTTAATAGCAATATTAAGCATAGAAGAGTTTTCAGCTATGAATCTAAAACATTCTATAAAATATAAAAGTGTAGCTGGCATGCTTTCCAGTCACAGAGAGCTAAAAATGAGTGGCTAAAGTCACTCAGACAGGCCAAAGCCTGGGTCAGGAGCAGAATGAAGGTCACCTGATATAACTCATATTTATAATCCATTTTTCTTGTATTTTGCACAGCACACAATTCACAACTGAGAGAAGAGGCTAAAAACACACATGAAGGGAAATTACAGTGGCAGAAGTAACAGCGAAGTTAATTCCAAATACGCAGAAGTCCCCTCTCACTTACATTTATGCTATTATATGTAGGAAACTATTTTTGTGTGGGAACTGTTTACCATTCATTTAAATTAATTTTCCTCCAAGTGAATTAAGAGAATAATTTTCTTCATTAAAAATTCAGTGCTGCCTCTGCGTGATCCCCGCACTGATAAACTGGGACCCCGTTCTGTTCCGAACGCGACATCTCTGCCAGGGCTCCCGAGGAGCAGCACGTCCCACCAGCGAGGCTGGCTCTGCTCAGCCTCCCGCAGCAACAGCCCTTAATGAGAAGGGGAGTGTGGGTGGGGAGCTGGTTTTGATAAGTAGTAATAGGATGAGCAAAAAGTAATATACCCGCGGTTGATATATGACTTGACATGTCAATTGTTGGAGAGTTGCTGTATTGGATTTGTACCTACAGCAAACACAATACACAGGATTCTAATATACTGCACTGTTTGCTACATATTTTCCAAGTGATTGTATTGACTTTGTAAACAAAGATTATATGAAAAAATAAAGACTCCTGTACCATATAATATTTACCAAGCGAACAAATCTATCATAGCTGGAAATAAAAACACAATTTCACCTGTGTCAGGAAAGGAGGAAATAAATTGACCATTTGAAATGAGATCAGATACTTCAGTTTGGATCTCGGGCACCTAGGAGAGTCTCCTTCCAGTGCAGGAGGTGAGAATTATTTTCATTTTAAATATTGCAGGGAGGAGAAGGCTAAGATGAATAGAGTATCAAATGGTTAGAGTGAACAGTTCAGGTATTCCAAAAATCAAAATTAAACAAAATGATAAATTTACACTCTCCAGGCCTAATTTTTGTCACAGAACAATAGTTCATTTCCCACAGGAGTAGAACCAAAAGACCTCCAGCTAAGCACAAAATCACTTTTTTTTTTTAATTTTGCAAAAGGTCGCATCATTCAGATATAGAGAAATATGAAGGTGCTACCAAAGTTTAAGTTACAGTAAACACCATTTTATACCACTTCAGGTTTTGCCCACATCCTAGCACAATAGGTGCTAGGTGAAAATTCAAGTGGAGATGCCCCAGCCAGGAGCTCATGATAAACCTGCACTTAATCCTTCCACAGGGGGAGATCCACAGCCCACAGCAGCCACTCTCACACTGGGATATTTCTTCTCTCACACAATGACAGAATGGCTTGGGATGGAAGGGACCTTAAAGGTCATTAAATTCCAGTCCCCCTGCCATGGCCAGGGATACCACCCACTAGATCAGGCTGCATCCAATTTGTCCTTTCCTACCAGTTCTCCCACTCTCATCTTCCTTTTCTTATCACTTCAACCATTTAAGTGTTGGCTGGTCTGTTTTTGATGAATGAAAATATAAGTAAAGACTTTAAGTCAATATTGGGATTTAACAACATGCACAATTGCTTTACACACACAAAAAAAATCAGAATTATTTCTGGAATAATATTAACAAAACAAAGTTTTGCTCCTGAAAGATAGAACACACTTCAAATAAATAACATTTTTCTTTATTTTGTGAACTCAGACCAGTGCTCATATTTTGTAAAATACTTTAAAATAACCATTTCTCATCATGAGAATGTTTAAATACCTAATAAAGCTGAAAGAGCAGATCTGTGAAAATAAAGGCCTATACTGGACATACTCTAAGATCTTAATTTGACAGCAAAAAAGTATTTTATATTTTCACCAAGTACTTTCCCTATAAATGAAACTATTTAAGGAAAAGAAAGAAAAATAGCTTTTTCTTAGAAATAAGATTACTTTACATAGGATTTCCCTCCTCCAACACCATCATTGACACAAATTTTGACTATTTCCTTATCAGACTCCTTTTTCTTTGTGTAGCTCGGCTCAATTTTAGGAATATCTGCAGAAGTTTTGAGGCTGTATGTTTAGTTTCAAGCTAATAGTGTAAGTCAGCTCTTTAGTGTGCCAAAATATTTGTGAGCAATGTATTTCCCCAAGTTAAATAGAGTGCTGCCACCCTAAACATTGCCCTCACAATAAAATGTGTATAAAAAGGAACGTGTTAGCAGTAAGCAAACTGTCATAAGCAGAGCACTGTATTTAATATTCAGATCAAGGCATCTCTGTCTCATCCCAGCAAACCCTTTTGACAAAAGCCATCCAATGTCTGCCAGCAGTATTGAGTCCAGCTGAGGACAAATTTCAAGATGAACCTGAAATCAATTTGCCATCAAATTTTCATGCTTCTCCCAGACTATCTGTGGCATTTTAATTACAAGCACCCTAGGCGGGGGGTACTACAGATATTGACACTTAGCTCCTACAATAAACTTTATTGGCAACCTCTGTCTGAATGGAGTACTCAACTAGAATAACAAGAAATATATGAGGATATCTAAGCAATAAGGTGGCATAATCACTTTGGAGTGGTTTTGTTCCCAATGGTGGAAATCTCTGCTAAAGAAACTTTTCTGGATTAAAATAAACATCTGTTTGGTTGAAAAATCACTTTTGTTGTGAATATGTACAAAATCCCAAGTTCTTCAAGAAGATGAACACCATTAAATTCCTTCCCTTTCCCATTTAATTTGGTGGTGTTCTTATCTAACCTTTATAAATTCCTGAAGTCGTCCTTGCTGGAAATTGGGTTCAAATTAGATCAGTGACAGGCTACAGCATCAGGGAATGTCTTTATTTTCATTCCCAGTCCTCAAGATTCCACTGCACAATTTACAAGGGCTAAATATCTTGGCAATTAGGGCTCTACCCTGGAGATGAACCAGGGATTTTCATGTTCTGCAATGTACAATTGGGAGTTTTCAGTAAAGATATTCAGAAGCAGTACAGGGACATGTGGTGTCCCACAGAGCACCGCCAGGGCCAGGCTGCTTGCAAGACAATTTCCCTCACTCTGAAGCGCTTAGGAGAATGAAAGATTCATAGAAGAGACACTCAGAGATGTTACCATGCCAGTACGAGGGAGGCTTGCTGGGCATGGCTAGGGGAGATGTAGAGAGAAGAAGACAAGGTGACTCCAAACTGACTATTGATTTGAAACTTAGAAAAGCAGCCTGTAAGTTGCAACAAGAGCCTAAACAGAACAAACACACAAAAGAAGAAAGAAAATAAAACATTTTAAGAGTTACCCTCCACTACAAGGCAGGAGGGTTGGAACGAGATGATCTTTAAGGTCCTTACCAACCCAAACATGACTCTGTTACAGCCTAATACAAGAGGAGAGGAAGTGTGCAGTGAATGTAAAAGACACTGACAGCTGAAAAAGATTCCGTAATTAAGCACTGCAGGATGCTTTGTTTGGGTGTGGTTTGATATTTCCCAAGCTGACAGGTAGGGGATGTCAGCAGCAAACAAGCTGATTTATAGGGGATATGGAGGAGTCTGGGTCGTTGGTTGTGCTGGAACCCCAACACAAGGGGCACAAAGCTGAAAAATGAAGGGTTGTAATATAGGAAGTTGGATTACAAATTAACAAACAAGACTACACAGCACATGAGTTTCCCAGACCCCACATATTCAATAGAAGTAGTATTCCCTATTTGTGTCCATGTTTTATATATGAAATTTCGGGTGTAACTGAAACCAATTCTCTTCAAATACTGAGTGACAACATCACTGCAAAAACACTGGTGATGTTCCACCAAACAACAAAAAAATGGGAATTAAGTTTCACTGCAAATGTTTCTTGAGCATTAAAACCAAGTTGTTTTTTGCTGTTGAGTAGAAAACAAAGATTGAAAAAAAAAATACATATAAGTATTGATTAAAACATTTAAGACAAATTGTAGTGGAAAAGGCTATCACAATTTGTCATTTTTCAGAGTACTCAAATGGCTTAAAAACATTCTGCCTAATGACACAAGTTCTGCTCTTAAGGCTGTGTACAGGTCCCTTTCTTAATTCCAGCCCAAGCTCCAATGTGAGAAGAGGCAAAGTTTGCAGACAGAGAGGCAAAGGCACCCTCAGAAACCCGGGTATATCCCACCCAGAGCAGGGAAATCCCTGGCACTGCACACTGGCACAGCTCTGCTGCCTGCATCAGTGGGACATTTGTCCAGCCGAAGCAGAGACCCAGGAGAATCTTATTTCAAGGTGCCACATGAAGAACGAGCCTTTTCTGTCCTCCAAACCCAAATTTCTTTGAGGCCTTTTACTGTAAAATATCTACAGTCTGTTACATTCCTGTATGTACTGAATTCCAACACAAGGAATGAAATTGCCACAAATCTTGAAGTATTTTAACAAAATATTACCCACCCTCTCATGGTAACCCTCCCAGTGTTATCCATTTACAACATTCCTTAAATAAATTATTTAAATCAAGGAAAAAATTCTGGTCACCACTTTCAGCTACAAAGCAGGAGAGGGTGGTTGGTTGGTTGGTTGGTTATCCATAAAATATATGCTTACATACCATTTTTTGGGGCAACTACCTTCCTTTATATGTATCCTCACAAAAACAATTCAGCTTTTAACAGTGAATATATGCAAGCATGTCATATGGAGGTAATTTTTTTAATTCCTGGAAGATGATACAGAGACTGAAATATTTTCTTCATCCATATAACCTGATAATAAACACATGAACAGAAGTCCAAGTTGGCTGCCAGCTCCCTACAGAGGGGTTACAACAGAAAAATAATCAACAAGTCAATTATTTGATTTAAAATACAGGGTGCCTGGTCTGAATTAAATTTAAGGTGAATTCTAAAAATCATATATGTGAAAGGAAAGCTGTATGAAAGCAACCTTTATTAAGTATTATTCTGCCAATAAAAGAGGGGTTTTTGAGCTGGTCTAACAGTTTAAAACCAGACAGTGCATCTGAATATCCACTGGATATTTGCTGTGGGTATCCTGCAGTTTCTTAAATAAAGCATTAGGTTAAGCCACAAAGAATAAACAAAGATTCTCAGGACGATTTTAAATGCTCTTGGGATCCACACCCCTTAATAACTGAAATAATAGACTTCAAATGGGAACATGGTTTGGGCAACATATTCTTTCAATTAGTTTTATTTTAGTATAAATATGCCAGGAATATGGAATCTAATGTCATAGGGGGAATTTCCTGAAATGGGGCACTACTGCTATTAAAGTGATTTGACTCAGGCTCTTAGAGTTCCACGCACGGGGCGATGCATTCCCATTTGGAAGCGACTGCAGTCATCAGTAGCCAAGAACAATAACGTTGTTCAAGCCACTCCCCAAGGCATAAAAAGCTCAAACACCTTTTAAAATTGGTGTGTGATAGATAATTCACCCATACATCATTTTGCACACCCATACATATTACATAGCAAAGCCAAGTTAATATTTGTGCTGTGCTTTGAAGATGTTGCAAATGCTTTTATTACTAATAAACTCTATTTTTCACAGATCAGCACTGAAACTTTAATGAACTTCTAGATATTGAAATACATCTTCCAAATCACTTAGTGATTCTGGTTTTTAACTTCAGACTTCTACATGAGGAAAGGAGGATTGAAGTTTACACTCATTTTAGGGTGCCGTGATTTAAAAAACTGGGTTGTTTGAGGCAGTTTATTTCAGGTACTTCTGGCAGGCATTGGGCTGACAGATAATGGGAATATATGCACAGGGGTTACAGAGAATACAGAGAACTGCTACCACAGGAAAGGCTGGGGACTCGAGGAGAGCCTTCAGTTACCTGCAGGTGGCTTTCCCTACTCAGCAACCCAGCAGAAACTTCAGCATTTTATGCCCAAAATAAACTAAATACAACAGAGCTGGAATAAATAACTCCTTGGGATAAAGGAGGGAAATGGCAGAAGCACTGCAAGTTATATGGAATACTATAAGAAGGAAAAATTGCCAGGTTTATATCTCTGAAAAAAATTAGGAAACGCCAATGAGAAACTTACAGACATTTCTGCTCCTTCTGGCTTTCCTTTCACAAAACACTGAGTTTAATAAGCTGCTCTGTCACAAAGCACATCAGCTGTATAATTTGATAGAGTTAATACTGGAACAGCTTCAAATACTATGTGCCCTCAAGTTTCTGAGAGTTTCACTCATCCAATCTCTTGTACAGTACACTCGCACGTGTTTTGTACATTTAGCAAAGACAAAAATGAATTTTGCATGCAAGGCTAGCATTTTCATTGTCATCAAGAAAAGTTAATTACTGAATAAATTGCAAGTTCAGAAATATAATGCATTAGGACAGAACCTATCCTTTTTGCCTGAAGAACCTATTAAACTTCATCTCGTTAGCAGACTGAAAAATCTTAATTAGCATTTTGTTTAGGACAAATCCTTGCCAAGTCTGTACTGTCTGTTGCAAATATAAAAGGAGAGAGACTCAGCAGATGAGGGTTTACACAGCATCATTTTTGAGTATTTCATAAAATCTGACAATATAATCTCTGATTTAAGAAACCAGAAACTATGAGCAGTTTTTCTGCTTTTCTGTATTCCACTCAGCTCTGAATTCCTTTTCATTTATCAGCCAATGAGCTGTTCAAAAGTTACATATAGTTAAAATCCTATAACTGTGTGGTTAAGTGTGCAATATGAGTTTTTATAAAAAAAAAAAAAGGCATTTTTGGTTCTTGCACAAATTCCATCTCCTAGATTTCCCAGTACAGCTGTCACAAAATATACAGAAGACAAGATTGGAAACAGCCCAACAACCAATCAGGTTTTAACATTTAACTTGATGCATTTTAAATGAGTTTATCTTTTAGCTTTTGGGTTGTTTGGTTTTTTCTTCAGTGATAGAAGCAAACACAACACTAGAGAAGATTTACATTCATTATTTCACTTAGCATTTCCAAAGAACTGTTACTGTCTACATTTTGGAGGTCAGTTTTTCCAAATTATCATCACAACATAGGAGGAGCTGTGCAGCCACAACCCCACTAAGAGTCAGGTCTGTTAAGATCAACCAAATCACACTCCTTTGACACAGAACTATTTCTTTTCCTAACTTACTCCCTGATCAATCACAACTTCTTGTAAGATTTCTTCCAGCTCGATCCTGCACATTTCTCCAGATGTGTTGATCTTCCATGGACTTTTGGGTCTGAGGAAGTTTTGACACAGGGATACCTCCTTCCAAGCAGCATTGCCGGCTGAATTCCGTCCCTGTCTATAATGTATAACAGAAATAAACATAAAATTATTTTACCCTTTTCATCATGGCACCCAAATCATATTGGCAAGTCTAAGCACACACCTTGGACAAGGCAAGAGTCTGACCTGAAGAAGAAGATTTCATTCTGACCAAGAAACAGGAATGAATTTGGTGTGGGAGGAAGCAAGGAAGCATAAGACTTAATTTCTTTAATTCAAGTCAGGATTTGAAAAAAATCCACATTTAAAAAAAAAAACAACTTCAAACCATTTTCCACTTCTTGATATAAACAAGTCAAAAATCATTGTTGGATCTTTTTGCATCAGGTCCTCCACTGACAGAGCCCTCTTTTTTTTCTTTGCTTCTCTATTTTACGTTTTTGAATGTGTTTCAAGGTAGAACTAATAAAAAACACTGTGGGAGGGCAGCTGCTGTGTTCTCACTCAACAGATCACCAGGACTTTTTTAACCCTAAATCAGTTTGGAGCCTCAGACGAGTGCATAAAGGGACAGCAGCACAAAACAGGCTACACAAATCACAGCAAAAGCCAAGCAAGGGGTCCACAGCAGATCAAGAAAAAAAGGGCAAAGAATAAATGCAGTCAGACCAAGCGAGCGCAGATATTTCTAAAAACATTTTCAAGGTGGAAAAGGAGTGGAAGCCAATTTCAAGAGAGGGGAGATGGCCAGCAGTTAAAGATCTCTTAAGTTGCTGGTTTCTGATATGGCATGAAACAAGTCGGGCAAACCAACCCATTTTTTAAATGAGGGTGTTCAGCAGCACAGTCGAGACCTCTAATCCCCAAAAGGGTTGGGGGGCAGTTGATTTTAGTGCATTCTTGTTCCCGGGGTCCCTCCAAATGGGCACATGAAAGCTGTAATGACCCACTGCATAAATTAATCTCTCCAAGACAGAACACAATACAAGATTGATGTGTAGAGACTGGGCATAAAAAAGCAGGTTGGCTGCAAGGCCAGAACCACGTGCTGAGATGAGATTACAGACTGGGGGAGCTGAACTTCGTGTTTTGAAGCTATTGCTCAAGGAAAGACTTTTAAACCCGTATATTAAAACTAATGAGCTAAATAGGCCATGCATTAAAAAACTGAAATCTGGTGTCATTCTTGGAAGAGTGAAGACAAGTATGATCATTTTTTGCTCCCCTGAATGTTGAATTACAGTGATTAGATTCTTCTACAAGCTGCATTAATTTGTTATTTGCATGGAAACAGTGTAATAGGAAAACATTTTCCACATTAGTGCAGCAGACAGCTTTTATGCCTGAGCTCTATAAAGAATAAATTTGCAATTTTCCAGAAAGAAGTAAGGTAATGAATAACAGGAATTCCAGTGTGGGAATACTACTTCTCTGTCTAGTAGCCATTTTAATTAAATAGACAAGATTTGAGCCTACACCATTTTCAGTGTTGTCTCCTCAGAGGCACTGGTTTGCTTCAGCCATGTGGTCAGGTATCTTCAAATAATGTAAGAAAAAGTTAAATTCTAATAATCAGTAAAGACAGTGAGGTCCCAAAAGAAGACTTAGTAAAAACAGGCTGACATACAGAAATATGTTGAAATAGGCATGAATGACTCAAGATTAATATTCCATATTTTTAAACATGTTCAGACCCAAAGTGTGGATATATTTTGCTGGTTTAGCCCAGAAGTACTTGCCATTTTCACTTAGCAGGAGCATTAATGAAGACTCTCTTTTCCTGCTGCAAAAATCTCACTATATTTCACACAATTAAGGAAGGGATAGACGTAGCTAAAAGCCAATATTAAGGATAATGGCTCAAAGCCTAATACCGTATTTTATCAGCTTCAGCAAGGGATGAATTTCACACGCTTTTTTTCCACTTTGTTAGCAAATAAACAGGCAACTGCTGTTTGCTGAGACCAGGAAAGCTGCTGAAGTGCTCACACCAAGTTCTTCAGCAATACCAGCTGCTACAGAAGGTGATTAAACCCAAAACTCAGAATCATTGTTTCTATCGGATTTCCTTAGATGGCAGCCATCACGTGTTTACTCCAATTTGCTTTAGAGAAACTTCTGATTTTTTCAATTAATTTTAATAACTTTAGCATAAAACACTGCTTAAAAAGATAATGGCTCAATGCTGAGATCCAAAGAGCTCTCCACAAACACAGATGTCCTACATCTTTAACCTGCTGCCACTGCAGACAGCCACGCCACCCTGCTGCAGGACTTGCTCTCTTTTCCAATTAACATCTGTGGGCTGTAGTTAGTATTTTTACTGGTCCAGTTCAGATGTTAATACTAAATGTAGAATTGCATATTAATTGCAAGTGGTGATAAAAAAGGAGGAAAAAAACAAAAACCTTGAAAAGGTTACTGAACATCAAGATAAAGCAAAAAAGAAATAGCTTCTAGAAAACTAATATTTGTATCCCTATAGTGTTAATTATGCCCTGGATTTTAAGGAGATTTTAAATTGCCTCTTTCAACAGATGTTCTCTTAAAAGAATGGCTTATTTGGGAAATGACAGGTCTTTGTCAAAGCTTGCCCAGTGGAATACAAAAATTAGTACCAACTAACTATAGCCCCAAGTACTACAAACTCTTTATTCTCAACACCACCACGACACCCCCGCCAGCAGTGAGCTTACTAATTATATATATGTAAGGTAACTGCAGCTGCTGTAAAGCTACAGCCTCTTCAACCCCACTGGTGCTGCTGATGAGCTTCCCTCTTCAGAGATGGCCTCAGTGAAACCAGGCATATGTACAAAAAGTGGTTTGATGGCCCGAAAACCCCCCAAAAAAACCCCACCAAAACTTGTTCCACCCCCACAAGACACACAGAAATCTGCCCCCAATCTGCCTCTTCCCCTCCTTCGTCTCCCAAACAACAGGAGAATTTAGAAAGAAGGGATCAAGCATCAGCATACTTCTGATAGTTATGGATATTTTATAGAAATGACACTATTGAAAAAGAACCAGCAAAATAAAAAAAACAACCTCAGACTTTTTTAGTGCAATGCTGTATTTTAGATGTTTGCAGTTATAATAGAGAAAGTCCCATAAAGCAGAGTTCAAACAAGCAGGTGTGAATACCCATACCAAAATCCTGATGGCTAGACTCAAGAATGAGAAATTTACTACTATGGCATAAATCAAATTTAATCAAAACATGAAAGTCACGGATATTAATTTTTACAATACATTTGTCACATTGTGGGTTAAACCCGAAATTATTCCACCAGGTAAATCTGAACAGTCTTGACTATTTTCCACATGAAAAACCCATCCAGAATTAATCCAGGTTGTTATTGCCACGGAATGCAACCCTTAAATCAAGAAATGAAGTACCAAGAAAACTGTAACATCCCAGGAGATAAAACACCTCTCCATGAACAGCCTAAGAATTCTCTGTATCATAATCCAAGGTGTAGCCAAATGGACCTTGTATTAAAAGGCACACTTTTTGGCAAAATCATTTTGCTAATAATTGAGATCTTAATTGAACTCCAGTTTCAAAAAGACAAATCTCTGGTATCCTCCCACGTCAGAACTCCCTTGACCTAAAAGGAGCCAGGACTTGAGCCCACATTTCCCCTGTCTTGCTTCTGGGCTCCTTTACTGAACAAAATCAGTGGGATTTAGTCACCAGCCACTTTCCACCTGTTTGGCATTCATCTTTAGAATGTAATAGGTTTGGTACTGCCTTTTTCATTTTCAAGTTCATGGTTGCTTGGTGGTCTTAATTTTCTCAGCGTATTCAAAGATGACAGATTAATAGGTGGTTCTTTGCAACTATGTGGGCAGGTCTTTAATGGAGCTCATTAGTTTATATTAGTGAGCAGCATGCAGAGATCTGGAAGCTGTTCCTGGAGGACAGCACTTCAACTGCTAAAATTTTTTAAAATAAAATCAACAAAAATTTCAATCCTCAATTCTGTGATTAAATAAATACCAACTAGGTCAATTTATGTGAAGAAACAACAAAGTAAATTAATTACTCAGTCTAAACATTAAAGAAAATTCAAAAATGTATTGTGGTGTTACAGTGGGGGGTTTTTTCCTACAAAATTCAGCTGCCCTTAATACCAGGAAAAGAGAATCTTTTGAGATTTCCCAAGCATACCTTGTACATCTGTTTATCATCGAGGACACCCAGTAGTACAACAGACTGCTGCTCAACCCAGCAGAGAATTCTGTGGTCTTTTCTATCATAATAAGCCTTGAGCTAGGAGTGGATTATGAAAAAAATAATAATCACAACATTAAATGCAAGTCAACCTTGGCACTCAACCAAAAAACCCAGGACATTTATATGAACATGGCACACATAAAAGGATTTCATTTTACACAAAACATTTTTTATTTAACTTTATTGGACTTTTTTCCAGCACCTGCTTAGGTTTCCAGGTAACCATGAAGTTTAATAAACCTGTACAACGATAATTAAACACTGTAAATAATTTATCTGCTTAATCTTCCTAACTGGCCTTTATTCCTTTGTAGAAGAGTGATCCTTGCTGGCATTCTGAATAAGGTTTGCAAAATAAGTGCAGCGAGGAGTGGTAGCATAAAGTGG
This sequence comes from Pomatostomus ruficeps, assembly GCA_013400735.1. Taxonomy (NCBI): domain Eukaryota; kingdom Metazoa; phylum Chordata; class Aves; order Passeriformes; family Timaliidae; genus Pomatostomus; species Pomatostomus ruficeps. Next base: position 125,943 of record VYZT01043210.1, read on the forward strand.
ATTTGCTCTCAATAATGTATGAAGCCACATGCTGGGTAGAGGAATCCTCACAAAAGTGGTACCACAGCAATCTGTTCCTTTCATCTGCAGCCAGCATTTAAAGTGAAGGTGCTGCTCCGAATCAAAAGCACAATCATTCATTTGTGAGCAGATGTCCTTCACACGGCAGGCAGCGCTTTCTCAAAACAGAGCTGAACAAATGCACTGCTGTGAGACAAGTTCCCCTACCCATTAAAGAAAGAACACAGTATATATTAATTTAGCAGGTTGTTGAATGTTTTAAAGTAGAATTTATGAAGCGGAAAAAGCATGTGGTGAAACAAAATGGCTTTCAAACTAAAATATGAAAAACCTCCTCTAGTTATTCACTTGCAAAATGCAAGAGTCCAGGGCTCATGACAATAGTTTATGCAGGAAATAAGCTGAAATGTGAGCCGGGTGATTTTCCACACTACACTCAGATTATTAACTAAAAGAGGCCATTAAGTTGATAATATGTGCACGATGGTAAGATTGCAAGTATCTGTATTCTGTGTTCACATTTGTTGATAGAATTTAGGAGTAAATCAGAGTGAACATTGTTTAAAGCTGCTGGGACTCTGCAGCACTCAGCAGAGTAAACCAGACAGCTACTAAGAAAGTGAGCTCTGACACTTTTGATTAAATAGATTTTCCCAATTCTCTCTGCATGTACAAGCCTTCTTTGGAGGGTATTTTTTTTTAAAAAAAAAAAGACATGAAGTTCTGGATGTGGCCCATGCACACCGCAGCAGACAAAGGTTCCCTCTGACCCCTGTGTGAGGCTACAATCTTTGCTCTGAAAGTTACAGTGCTTGTGTTTTCTGTATTTGGAGCACGTTCCTATTACACACATTAAAATATATATTATAAAACAACATGCAAACCCTTTAATCCTTACTCCTAATAATTAGAAGGTCCAAATTTAATCACTACAGCTACCCCCAGTTACAGCGATTGTAGTGCTGGATATGTTTTGACAGCAACACAGACCTTTCAGAAGCAAGGTGTTATCAAATGATGTCAAACTCTTCTGCAATCACTAAAAGGCAGCTGCACCCTTGAAGTGCATTTTTAATTAATATCTGTTGGCTAGGTAGCTCCTCTCTTTGTAGTCCTGTTCCAGAAGGGTGAGGCAAGTGAAGAGATGCACACTGTGATTTTAGCCACAGTTCCCGCAGCCTGTCCAGCCCCCCAGTCCATGCGACGCCCTCCTTCCCCCACCCTAAACTCTTCTGCCCCCTTGGCTCAGCTCACTCAGCACCTGATCACACCCAGACACACAGCAAACCTCCAGAGCCGCCTGCCTCTGCCAACAAAAACCGCATCTCTCCCCTCTTTCCTCTCACTTCCCATAACATGGCTTGTAAACACATCAATATTTACAATTACTTTATCCACGTTAAATAAACACACAGAGTTGCACTGCCCACCCACTGCCCACCTTCTTGCAGAAACATACTATTACTAGCAATATAATTATTATAGGGAGTGCTGCAATTTAAACCTGAATCTCTGTTTATATATGCATGATTATTAGAGCAGGAGTCATTTGTGGAGAGCTCACATATAAAAATGCAACTAATAACTCTTACTGTAATGATTAATCAATTTATGAATATATTATTTAAACTAATAGTTCAGGTAGGCTATCTTAAACAAGTTACAGAGTACATCGACCAATTCAAATACCAGCTACTAGATCAATAAAAACTCTAAGTAACTCTAGGGAATAGGTACACTTGCATAAGAAACTGTGAATTTTTAAAATCCTTCTATTGGGAGAACAACCTCATCAAAAATAATTGCTTTAGGCCATTATCTTTGGATTTTGGCAAACTGTATGGTAAACTAGAAATTCAAGTAAGAAACTGTACAGCAAACTATTTTTATACTATTGCAATATAATTTTTTTTCTTAAACTAGTCAAGGGAAAAGCAATACCTGATACATCTGTTCAGCTTTTCAACTCATTAGTATATAAAATGCAACATGGTTTATGTACTCTATGAACACACCATCAAGACCATGTCCTAGGCTCAAGATCAACGAAATATATTTATTTATCAATATAAAATATTTTTCCCCTAAAATTTACAAGGGAAACAAAGCAAACAAAAAAAACCCACCCAAACTTTAAACCAAGTATTTTTAAGACAAAAGTAAAAATAAAAACAGCAGCAAACCCAGGCAAAAAATTAAACAAACAGGCACCTGGTCAAAGCAAACAATTTAGCTTGTTGACAACCACCATGAAAAGGTTTCTGTACTTGAGTTAGTACTTTTAAAAATCTGAATATATTTAATCTTTCAAAGCAGGATTTTTAATTAACGGTACCAAGTGCAAATTCACAAAGCCGCTGCCCTGCTCTCCCTCTGATGCTAAAGGTGTGCTTTATCTCCGTTTCAAGTGATACTGCATTTTAAAAATTAATTAGTAGCTTGCAAGAACAGCCACACATTATTGAGTAAGTACCAGCATTTAAGTGAAACAGATGAAATATTGGTAAGCAATGCAGACCACAGTATAAGTATGTGAAGGGGGTCATAGGCTAATCCCTATTGATTTTCCAAGTGTGCGTACAGCACCGCTGGGAAAGGCCAGCTCTGCTGGCAATCAGCTAGCACAAATACATTATAAATCTTACTGTCCACCTTCACTGATCACTGTCACTTACTTCCTCCACTAAAGACCACGAGGAAACTACAACAAATCCACTGACAAACAACCAGGAAGGAATTTTAAAACCGTTCTCCTTAGGCGTAACTTCAGGACGCTTGCGATGTACATAATGTAAAGCAGAAACAAGTTTCAAGGAGCAGCGTGGGACACGTAACAACTGTTCAGAGAAATAATCCACCAGAAAGCTGCTGGGCCACAGAGAGGAGGAACACAGAAAATAATGAACAAGTCATTCACATTAATCTTACAAACTAACGTGAAAATTCGGAGCAAACACGTTTGCCTGTTGATGGAGGGAACTGAAACACGTGAATTTCCCAAAGCTGAAGATGATGCTGCCCTGGCAGCCAAGGAGGCAGCAGGCAGCAGCTATGCCACATAACGATCCTTTAGTGCACGATTCACAACACTGCAGAGAAATAAGCAGGGCCCACACCAATTCCAGCAGCAGCAAAGAGCTCCAGTGGCCATAAGGTAATTCCAGTATGGAGCACAATAAAAGTTCAAGGCTTAACCAACAGACTTCAAGGACAGTGCTCTCAAATGCAAAATAAGGTACTGAAAAGAGTAAACCACAACCTATTTCATGTCATTATTACCATAACCAGGAATAATTCCTTCACTGAAAGGGTTGTTCAGCACTGGAAGGGGCTGCCCAGGGAGATGGTGGAGTCCCCATCCCTGGAGGTGTCTAAGGAGCGACTGGATGTGGCGCTCAGAACTCTGCTCTGGTTGACGAGGTGGTGTTTGGTCAAAGACTGGGCTTGATGATCTTGGAGGTCTTTTCCAAGCTAAACCAACCTGTGACTCTGTGATCCCAGCAGGTGTACAAAATGAGACTGAGAGGCTAATTTAGAAATGATTAGCACTCACATGAAGCAATATCAGAGATTTAAAGCAAACGGTTACCACAGTGGAGAAGCTCATATGGTTCAACACAGTCTGGTTCGGTTCAGATCAGTAAGAACACGGTACTTAAACTGTTCTGTATTAACTATACAGGGAGCAAAAATCAAGTTGCACTAATTCCTCACAAAAGCTCTCAGTGGGGACAAGGTTGTGCTGCGATTGACAATCCCAACACGTCTGCACCTTGAATCACAGGGAACACAAGGAGCAATTTACCCCGACTTAGGCACAGGAGATTCAGCAGCTCACTGCTGAAAGTGGAAAAACCCACCAGCCTCCCCCCAAACCCAAACCACTCCTGACTGCACCTCCTGTGGTATCAGCTCCTGCTGGAATGCCGCTGTGCATTCAGGGCTTTCGGTACAGCCTGTGTTTGTACACAGCAGAACATGAAATGAGCTCCAAATTTCCATTTAAAATATCATTTAATGGAATTTTAAACTGTCTGAGAAGATGGATACACTGTGTTTGTTTTCTACATTAATGATCTATAAAAGAATGGAATAGACCATAAATACAGTACTTTTTTGCAACACCCTTTACTAAAAATGCTACTACTTGTGTTTATCATTTATATCCTCATACACAACCTCAAAATTGATTACGCTTTAAACCATACATAACCTGCTGTATTTTTCATTTTGAGTCATATTGCAAACATTTTTATAACTCTGTTAATATATTCCATACCTTGTATTCTTATTGATTATGAATATTTCTTTAGTGGATTTTATTGCTTTTCATATAAAAAAATGTAAGGTATTTTTTAAAAAGTGAAAATAGTATTACAACTCATACTCTTCTTTATCATGATAATTCTAATATAAAAATTGTAAGCATGAATATTTGCAGACTGTCATTTTTCACATTTTAAACTCAAGAAATAAAATAGAAACAGTTCGACATGTAAGGTACTACCTGGGTTTCTTTTTTTTTCCTTTCCTCAAATCTCTATTTAAGCTGTTGGGCTGAATCCATAATCATTTTGAATACTTAAAAAAATTAATATACCAAAGGAGTGTCCATATAAAACATCATGGGTTTATATCAGGTATACATTATCTTTCCTAATTACTATTGCAGTTTGCAGACTGAAATACAATTTATATTTAGGGTATGATTTTGCTATTAATTATCAAATTGGAAAAAATAAAATCTTGCATTATAAATTCTCTCTTGGAAATTAATGTTATTCTTTTTTTTTTCCATAATCCTATCACACGAGCAATAAGTGCATTGCAGCATGAACACTTTAATTTTTCCAGTTAGTTTTGAGCAAGCCCAGAGGTGAGGTTTAATAAGGATCAATGGCACTTTATCTGGGACAGGGCCACTTCACAGCATGCAAATTACACAGTAACACTTAAAAAAAGAAATAGATTTAATTAAAAAAAAAAAAAGTAGAACCACAGGCTCTGGAAATTCAATTAAAGGATTTATGCAAAGGTTTGCTAGGTTTTTATATGCAGTTACTGCTTATATAATGAGCTTTTCATATTAAAAATCAATAGGTAATCTAGAGTAGAAGATCATCCCCTTAAATACATTTTTGAAATCAATTTGAAAAATAGTCCATCAACTGCTGTGACTACTCTTGCTGCTTCGATTAGACTAAGAGCAATATTTAGATTGTAAGACGTGCTATGGAATACCTATGCTTGGATTTCGCTTTCAAGTGGTCTTATACTTTTAAGTACCCAAGCTAATCATAGAGTAATTCGAGCCTGTGTACAATGGATAAATAATTAATTTAATTACTAGCATAAGGGCATAAGTGTCCTGAATTATGTGAAAAAGTCAGGCACCTAATAGCACAATCTGACAATATTTTGGATATATGCAAAAACCTACATCTACAAATGCCTTTGCTGTCTCTCTACTCGCCACTTAGCACACTGAGATAAATATTTCTGTTTGTAAGTTATTAAAGTCACCAGCTAAGGAAGCAATTAGCCTAACACTTGTCTGAAGCGCAACTTTCACACATCATGAATTTAAAGATGGATCGGATCCTGTGTCCTTCAGGTTTAATCTAATTTGCCAAGATGCCGTGGTGATATAGGATCATTATCCTAAAGTCCAAATATCCTGGTTAATATTCAGCACTTATCACAAATCCACATCTCACACAAGCCAGGACACCTTTGGAGTGAATGGGGACAGACCCATTGCTTCAGCACCTCATTTGCATCTGTCTCACCAACTGCACAGGGTTTGGAAATATTCTGAGCTGAACACTGTAAAGTAGTCACTCAGTGTCCTTTTTGTTTGAACAGAACCAACTCAGGGAGAGCTCTCAAACACAAAGAATCCCAGGGATTCACTGGCAGCACAGGCTGCTGCTGGTATTCCAGCAGGAGGGTTTTCACACATCGAAGGGTGAACAGGACTCCTTCCTTCCACAAGGAGAATTTTCACATCTGTTTCCATCCGTTCACCAGTATTTCAGTTTCACTCCTTAGTTTAGCACCAGGTGGTTAAACACACATTTTAGGCACTGAGAAATCCTCGGACTAAAACATTCTCCTGTGATATACTTGCATGTAGTGCCAAAGCACAGTTTCGGATGCTCAGGAAATGTAGGTTCTAATTAATAGGCTCCAAAAAATGACATAAAAGAGGAGAAAATAGTGCTCACTTATCTCACATATTCACATGATAGAGAGGAAGAAATCTTTATTTCTGCTGTTGGTTATATATTCACATATATATAGATATATATTCACATATATGTTTTGTTATCTTAATTCAATACTTTAGAAGATCCATAATTCCTTTATAAAAGGTTTGAGAAATGGTTGTGGCATACAGCTTCAATACACGAAACAAAGCAGAATGACAACCATGAGAGTCAGGGATTAGACAAAAGTTTCTCTATCTGTAACATGCTCTGCCAAGCAAAGCATTTCAGCTATGAAATATCCTCAGAGGCAAATACATTATACGAAAGTTTCAGAAAGAAAAGAAAAATAAATAGAAGCTGAAAGGCAGCTAGGAGTTCTCAGTTAAAACAATGATATTTAACAATGAAGCTCTACTGTTCAGGAAGTGAATTTACCAAGAGCTTCCCTGTTAAAAGTTTACATTGCTCAAACCTGCCTCACCAGGAATACCCAAAATTTCTGCTTCAGTACTTCACTCTTTAAACTTCTTGCAGAACAGCACGGAGCTGAAGCACAGCCTTCAAGAACAAATATCCTTGCTGTCATTCCTCTCTTAAGTCACTTAAATATCTTCATAAGCATGCTCTGAAGCACATTTCTTTATTGGATTTCAATTGTTTCTTAAAAGAAAAATCTCAAAGGAATCAAAGAAAAATGTTTGCTTACTCTCATTTCAAAAGCGATGTGGGTACAGCCTAATGCTATCTTTTCTGATAGGTTTGCAACAAAGACGTTAACGAACAGGAGCTTCATTTTAATCTTTCTCCCTCCTCACTGAATTTCTCATGCACACCATATTTTTCTACACTTTTGCATTTTAAACACAGTGTAAGTACACGAGGGGATCAAAGAGTTTCAGATGAATCTGAAGAGTTATAGCAAGGGTAACGAGGGTCCTTCGTTTCTAATGACAGCAGCATATGCTCTCAACTTTCTAAACTGCATCCAACTGAGCCATTTATCAAGGCCTGAAACTTTTTCATTATTTAAAGCACTACGACAGCTTTCCACTTGATGCCTTGGAAGTACACAATAATAGAGACTCTATATAGTCATTAATTATAATATCAGCTGGTTGATGAAGTTACTGTACTTGCTGCTTGGTGATTTCATTTTTAATTGCAGCAGGTGGTGTGGAAATAAAGTGATGTACTGACACACGGTCACCTCAATAGTATTTTCTTTTTTATGTTTGGATAAATGCAGCTTAGTTTTTTTGAAAATTCCTTCTGTTTTATATCCCACTGCATATAGTAGATACAAGTAAAAATAAGTGAAGAACATGCTGAAAATCAGATGCTTAGAAATGAGCTGATAGGAGACATTGTCCCCATTATTTTCATTTCCAAATATTTAAGATACTAAGTTTTTTTCCCTGTGTAAAGATTGCCAGTATCCAAATCACAGCTCTCATAAATAACAGTCACTGCTTTCTATAATGTACAATTTTTTCCTTCTAATTTTGGTCTCACTAAAGTATTTGGATAAGTAGCCACTTTTGAACTCTACAAATCTGAAAATAAAGATGTAGTTAAGCAGAATTAAACTTGAACTCTATTAAATTCTATGACAATTCTACAAATGAGTGTGTGATATTCTAAATGGTGTGTTCTACTTTTTCTTCTATTTTGGTATTAGTCCTATATGCTCCATTGCTCTAGTAATTTACTAAACCATATATCCACATAGATTTTTGCAATTCAAAGATTAAGACAGCAATAGCATGAGCTGATTTATCCTTTTCTTGTCTTCAGGCTGCTGTTGTAAATGCTTTCAAGTAAATCTGCATTGTTCTTATGATACCGCCTGCTCTTAAAAGTGTATTTTCCTCTTCTGTAATGTTTTCATTTCATTAATCTCTAATTTAACAGATTAGATAATTATTATAGGAGATTATGCTGCTAAAGGTTTTTCCTGAGATTGATAGGTAATAAAAACTGGTGTTTCCTAATGGCCACGGACATCAGTCTTCTACATAAATCAGCAAACTCCCTTAAGAATCCCTTCTATCCAAGTCATAGATCAATGGTACTCAAGCCTCATTACAACACACACTGTTCTCTGAAATCAGGCCATGCTACCTTAGCTCAAAACTACATTAAATGTAATTAATACAACTGTGATGTAAATGGACACAGCATTAAAATGTATGTCCCCAGGGAGGGAAGGTTGGGAAGGTAACTCTGCACTGCCATGCACGGCACACGTGACGAGGGAAACCTGCAGCCCATTCCTTGCTTAGGATTTCTGGTGGTTGCTCCATAAAATGGGGAAGCTGCGGGAGCAGGGCAGCAGAAGCTCATTCCCACAGCTGAGCAGCAGCTGGATACTGGCTCTTCTCTAAAGGAAGATGTTGTCTTGTAAACCCTCTCAACATGATGTTAACTTCTACAGTCAAAAAAAAAATCCTACACAAACAACATTAGAACTCAAAACTTCAACAGAAAGGACATTTACTGTCAGTATTGAGCACAGAGGAAAGTCTGAGGGGATGTGAGCTGCTTGTCTGTACACGGGGTAGAAGGGAGGTGGCTTCTAACAATTAGTGCTTTATTTGCCTACAACAACTTTGTCCTTTGATTTGGAAGGGAATGCTGGAGAAAAACAGCCAAGCAAAAAGGAGCATGTGGAAGTGCTACAAGGTGTCCAAACCAGGCAAACAAAAATAAAGCGCTGCTCTACAGAACGCCTTCAGAGTTCCCTTGCTGGCAGCTCTGTTCATTTCAGGAAGGAGTTGGTCTAGAGGAGCAGCAGGCCAGTACTGCCAGCTTTCAGCAATGTATTGTTTTGTTCAGACAGAAAGCAACTTCAGAGTGTGAGCACAGCCCAGCCACAGAGAGGACTTTAATGGCCTGCTCTGGGTACTTTGGGTCTTCACAGAGCCAAGAGAGAGCTACACTGCGTGAACCCTCTGTGATTTGCTGATCCTTCTCCTCTTAAGAGGACCCCTCAGGTCCCCTTAATAGGCAGCAAGGAGTTAGAGCTCATAACAAGACAGCTCAAGCGGGTTTGGAGAGATATTACCACCTGTCTTCCCCTCTTTTTCACATAGTTCCCAGCCAAACACTGAATCTGTTAATATAATATTTTATATAGTGCATTGATCTCCAGAATTGGCTTGTATGACTTCTGGAAAACATAACAGAACTGGAGATCATATTGAGAGGCATTATATCCACAAAGAAACCTGGGAATCATTGCTATGAGGTATTTGTTATCCGACATACATAACCATCACATATTTATTCTTGAAATGGCCTGATTTTTCTCATCTCACCTTCTTAGGAAGATGTTTTGCATCCTCCTTTTAATTCACTTTGTCCATTAGCACAACAGCGGCCTTTCTGTGTGTTCAAGGCAGGAAACCAGGTCTGGCTTGGTTAATAAAGTAAGAGAAGCGTGAAAATGTGCAAACAAGCCCTTGAGCCAAGCTCTGCTCTCATGTGTGTCAAGAGTCACAGCTTGGTTCCCTGAGGAGTGAACCAAGTTTGGCACCTCTTGCTCCCGAGCACTGAGCACAGAATTCCAGGGGATTAAGTTCCCCATGTCCTGGGTGCCTCTCATTTCCTGGTGCAACAAGAGTCAAATCTCCAGAGTGCAGAGCAACCACATTTCTCACATTGTAGGACCACCTCTTGTTATTTCCTAATGCAAAATAAAGGCAAAACTGACTGCAATAATAAGCTTGGGATTTGGCCACAACATTTTGCTTCCTTGTTCCTTTCTCTCTCCTTTTTGGTTTGGCTGCTTTCTGGTTTTGCGGAATCTCAGCCCCTGAAGTGCCCATGGTGCCACCCAAACAGCATCTGCCATGTGCATCAAACACAAACATTTCCAAAGTCTCCACATTAACTGCTCAATCCAATAGGTAGGATCAGACATGACATCACTTTTACCAGCTCATTTGTTGCTTTCTTTGTCCTGGCTTACTTTTCTGTCATCTTCTATAAAGGAGCTCAGATGTTTCTGCAAGGCTGCCAGCACCAATACTGTGTTCCATTTTCAAAGGCTGCCTCATGTGCTGTTGTGTGCTACACAGATGTAAGAATTATTAACAATGAGCTGAGCGCCACAATGTCATATGAGCCAAATGCAAACCCTCGAGGACATTTATTTCCTCTATTTCAGTGGGTAATTGGGCCTCTAAACCACCCACAAAGATTACATTTGTAAAAATACTTAACCATTTGTGCCATAAAAATAGTTACACTGCAAAAAATGTTTTGCTTTTATGAATATGAAAACTAGTAACAGCCTACAAAATGGATCTGTTGTCTACTGAATCACCAAATCCAAAACGTGGTTGCCCAGATTACAATGAAGTAAAAGAAAATTAAAAGCCAATCCATAAATAACATTAGCAACAGTCTCAAAATTAACACAAAGTGTGGCTTTTACATACAGCATCAAAGACATCGTTTCCAGTGCCTCGTGCTTCATTTTGGCACTGGACATAAGAATCCCAATAGGTGCATCATAGCTGAAAGGCAGTAAATACAAATCTAGCCTAGAACAGCTTTGCTGCCCTGTCCCTAGCCGTGAATGGAAGCAAAGGGAAACAAGTGCAGCCCTGGTTTTCCTTTTGAAGACAATCTCCTTTAAAGCTGAAATAAGGTTAGGCAGTTACAGAAATCATGCAACACACATTTCTCATTAAAAAAAAACTCTGGAAGCTCAGCTATCACAATGAAAGGAGTTGCTGAGTATTTTAAGTACATAAAAAGGTCTTGCAAACAACTTTTGCAGACTGTAAATCAGAATCTTTTGATCCTCAGCAAGAGCCAAGCAGATTGCTGATAATTGCACTTGGAGCCCTGGCAGAAATGCACGGAATGGCAAGGGTGGGAATCATGAAATTACCATCACAGCGACTGTCCAACAGCCCCAGAGAAACAAACAGCTGAGCTGCACTATAAACGAACACCAGAAATTGTTAAACCTATTGTACCTAACCAAAAATGAGTTAACTCAATTAACTCATCCCAAAAGATGGAGCGCACTTCATGACACCATGGAAATTCCCTTTCCATCTAAAAGGAAGATGACCTGAGTCCCAGAGAAGCAAGAAAAAGAGGAATTGTTAGGAGGGGGAAGGCCAAGGCAGTCCTGTTCCTCAAGTGCATGTTTCAAACCTCAAAACACTGGAAAGTACACACAACTCCCCAGAGAAATTATTCAGCATGGCTTTCCTCCTTCCTAATCTATCCGTTTGCCTCCACAGATTTATGATCTTTACTGCCATTATTAAGACAGGTATTAACATAATCCAAATACATCAAGTCATCAGGGATTGGTGAGAAAAGCACAGACATTTGGAAACAGAATGAGAGCAGAAAGTCTCTAAATTAACATTCCCAACAACACAAGAAGCATTGCTTTATTTTAGAATCAACACAACTTGAATATGCTTCTGGGTTTTGTTTTTACTTTTGTTTCCTAAAATAGCTTGAGTACACAAGACAACATCCTGATTAACTGATTAACAAATATAGACGGAGAACTCACATTACCCTACTTCTCTGAAAAACTAAGAGTTTCAGTTTAGCAATGTCTACTTCAAGCTTTTATCAGCACTAATTTCAATGAAAAAAATGGTCGTAAAATTCTGAACAGAGGGAAAACAGACCTTAATTAAGCAAAGCGTTATCTCTTCCTATTATAATGAAAGAGAAGTTACAGTTATATTTTTACCAAGATTTTTTCCCACTTAATGAAGACATTATCCGTGAGTTTTCAAAGTCACTTTACAAAAGAGCATTCAAGAGACATTAAAGTCAGCTTAAACTAAAAAGTCTTTTTGAAGTCAATAAACAATAAAAAGAACAATGAAAAGACAGCCTTTGATCTCTTCTTACTCTAAAGTCTTTAATTTCTGTTTTAATCTACTAGATGCATTAAGTCTTGTTTTCAAATATTTTTCATCTGCAAAGTACAGCAAGCTTGCCTTGATTTTTTTATTCATATATATTCTTACTGTATTAATGTACACTTCTCATTACCAGAGATGGGTGTCATCAGGAAGCTCTCCCACCAAAATAAATAGAAAAAAATGTTTAAAAATTATTTTTCATTCTCTTCCCATTTAAAATTTCTTTAAAAAGAAAGAAAAAATGCAAAAGGAAAAGGGAAATAGCACGCTCAGCTTTGAAATTTCTGAGATCAAAGGCTATAATGCACATAGATTTTTTCAAAGGATAAATTATTAATAACATGGGCAAACACATACTGGTCAATAACATGGTCAAAGAATGGTAAGTTAAGAGCATCTCTCTGCAGCCAATTACAGTTTATCTGACTTGATTGTTTGCTAGAAATTCCAAGCAATTCACTGGGATTTTTAATATAGCTTTAAAACCCCTTTTTAGCCAAGCTGCAAAACCTGGACAAGTACTTGACCCGGTTCAGCAGCTCAGCATTTCCTCAGCAGGACAGGCCGTGGATGTAAACAGGAAAATAAAACATTGCAGTGAATGAAAGTGTGTGGAAAGTGGAGGCAGAGCCATTAATTCCCCCTGTGCCACCATCCTTCCAGGTCTCTGATACAACCCCACCACGAAGGGTAGAAACTCTCCAAACCTGTTCACCCTTGGCACACACAGATCAGCCTCCTCAATTTCTCCTGGATAACTAAGAATGCTCTGCTGATATTTCCACCCCTTCAGAAGCACAGGATCATTGACGGGGTAAAGCAGGAAGAACCAGCACATCCTCCCCTTCAGACCCAAACTCCTGGTCAGTCCTGGGCCTCTCCCGACCCAGATTAAACACCACCCCTTATTTGGTACTGAATCATCCACTCTGCCTTCAAAATACTTCCTTCACATTTCTCCACCTCCATTTGTTGCTGAAGTTGCCAGTTTTTGCTGATGATTTTTGTAAGAATAGCTATAAAAGTACTTATTTCACAGAGACCACTGAAAATCTGACAAATGTGAGATCTAGGAGCTCATTGCTAGCATGGGATGATTGGGAACACCAAACCACTGGGCTCTGAATTTTGCCAATATAAGAATTGTATCATTTTTCATACAATATATTTAATTTTGATTCAAAACAACCTAAATTCCATGGGACAGATCTTCTCTAGTAGAGAAAACAACCGTGCAGAAATTTAAGCAATGTCTTTTTCTTACATCAAGTTAAGCAAAAAGACTAAAATTTTCACTTTGCTCATGGCAGATATACTTAATAAAAAGAATCAGACTGAGAGCACTTTCCTACGTTCAGACTAGCCTTTTATTGATTTGGATGTGCTATGAACCACATTATCTAATCTACAATAAGCCATTTACCAAGTGCAATGATCTATGGGCTAAAAGGCTTAGATTTTTAGTTCCATTGTAGACTTTTTGATGAAATGGTAGATCAGCAGAGAATAATACAATAATAAGATTGTGAGGGACAGAAGTGTCAATATTAGGAAATTAGAAAGTTTGGCTTACTGTTTTAAATCCTCTTGCTGTTCATTTAAAAGCCCAATATCTCTTTTTCTAGGCTAATTGTGTCTGTATATTTAACAGGGGTCCCAGATGACATCCCACAGGGTGTCAAGTTCACAGAGGTTCAAAAGCTCGTGCAACTGAAAAGATTTTTATTTTTCAAAAATAAAATCATCTGAGCCATGACAACTGTTTGGTGGTACATGTGCTATAATTATATAAGGAGACAAGTTATCACGGTACTGTCTCCTTGCTGTTGTTGTTTGCCAAGATCCACATTTCCTCCTCTGCACAAGAGATTTTTGCATTTCCCTTAAAACAGATTTGATTTTGGGCCAGAAGCTTTTCTTCACCTATTGCACAGAGCCTGGAACACAGATCCCAATGAGGCTTGTGACCTACACAAAAACAAAAGTGGGTTAACACTGCCACAATGTCATCTCTGCCTACCCTCTCATTCTCACCTTTGACCACTTTCCTACATGGGAATTCTCCAGCTGCCACCAGGAAATACTATGGAAATCCCAAAACCATTCATTTATCTACTGTTGTGTGTCTGGCTGGGACAGAACCACACATATGAGATCTGCTGCTTTATTTTGCAATATGACTTCTGGATTGAAATATTTGACTGATCTCCCTGACAATGTATGCCGTAATTTCCTTCTCAAGCTACCACACAATTCATGCAAAGACAAGTTCTTTCTGAAAATGGTTGGTTTTGGTTAATTTGGACTCAGAGGTTTGTGAAAAACAATGCTGCAAAAAAGATTTGCAACACCGTAGGCATCATCAGAATTGCATCTCAGGTTAGCAATGAAAGACAAAACAAAAATTTAGTAGCCTTCAGCTGACAGAAATAAAATGCATTATTTAGCGCTAATTAAGTGAAAGCTAAAGCATTTTTATGGTATTATTTTATCTATAGCTCCATGGCAATTTTTAGTGCATGGTTTCTGAGTAAGACTGACAGGTTACACGCCGAAGTAAATGTTCTGAAGACATTAACGTCACTTTAAAGCAACTCAGGTTTTGATGTTCCCATATTTCTGTTGTACTGCAGCGATCAGGACGCGTCGCCTCATTTTTTGAGAGCGACAAAAGGGAGCGTCCCCAGATGAGGCTACCGCGGACCCGCACAGCGCCTGGCACTGACTCCAGCGCCAGCCCGTTTGTATTAAGATGTTACTGCACCTTCCCGGTTCTAATCGCCAATTATGACTCTATTAGTCCTCCTTGGCAGCTCATCTGCTCCTGCACCGGCGGAGGGGGGCTGGCGGCCGCACCTCTGATCCTCCCGTTTCCGCTCCAGCGAGCGCTCGCCCAGCCGCTGTCATCTCCCGACCGTGCGGGCTGAGGCATCGCCTTCCCCGCAGAACTGCACCTGACCTTACAACAATTTACCCAGGAAATACCTGCCTAATGGCACCGCCAGCGCAGCTTCCTTCGCGCTCGCAACGGCGCTGCAAATTAGAGACAACAGGATAAATCTATGACCAGCTCACCAGACACTTCATTAAATCACTGTTCCCTTGCCTTGTAGAGCACTAATAGAATCACAGCCCTCGTTAGCTACTGAATAAAAGATCAATCACATTCTTTGAGAGCTCTTGCTACCAGCTTCCAGAGGAAACAAGGAAAAAAAAAAAAGACATATTTAGGATCATCAGTACGATTCTGAATGGCCTCACTGCAAGTTGGTTAAATTACCTTTTCCACAACTGACTCTGGCTGTAATACTCTGAGGAACTTGTTAAGTCTGCTTTCAAAAGCTGCTATCTAATATATGACTACCAGGCCCTGGTCAAAAGTTCATAATGTGCATATGTAAAAAGGTACTAAATTGCCTGAGGGCTAAAACCAGAGGAGTTTAATTGCAGCAAAATGCTGAAAATGGTCTGTTGAGGGTCTTTCTATTGGGATACTGCTGGCACTAGCTGATTGAAGTACAGCACATAAAAGCCTTACAACAATATTTCCTTAAATGCAGCTGAAACTGCGAGCGCTTGCTAGTGCATATATGGTGTGCCAAGAGGAAAAAAAAAAAGGAGAGAACCTACTCTAAAACAAACAAAGATTTAAGGATTGATATAATTCATAATTCAAAAGTGTGTGGATAAAAGGAAGAATTAAACAACAATCAGTATCTGTCAGTATAAATCATGTTATAGGCACCACATGTTATGGTGGGAAATGTAAGTACATATGTAAATATATTTTAATTGGCACCCATTAAGATTCACTGCAATGAAAACCAGAAAACAGCTTCCATCAATCTATTCATGGCCTCACTTGGAAATTTTAGAAACAGTCACCTGTGAGACTGAAATTCCCCCTGAAATCCAATGATCTGTTCGTAGTAATTTGAGAATTATTTCTCTAGTTATTGATATGATAAGGGGGTGGGAGGAAATGAAGGAAAAATAAAACATTTTTATCTGAATCCATTCAAAACATACTTTTTCTATTGAAAAAGCCCCACAGTATAAATGTTTAGGAAAAATGGTCATCATCTGAAAACTCAGAAGAAACAGCAAATTCTTCACTTGATTCTATTACATTTGATTACCTCAAATAAAATTATTTTTCTATCAGCGATATTTCAGCTGCTTGCGCAGCGAACACAAGCAGAATATTTACCCTTCTGTGTGGGCATTTATGAATATGTTGCCTAATAATTTGGATTTTAGCCATTAACTGCCATCAGAAAAAAAAAAATAAGTGACCCTCTTTAAAATTTGCTCTTTTTGTAGAAAACTCCATGATTTACCCCTCAATATTTTTGTTACTATCTCAGGCAAAGCTTAGAGTTACAAACATTAAAATGGTCATTGTGAAATATTTCTCTTAACTCTATATAAATTTTACTTTTACCTTTTGAAAACCATATTTACATGTGGTTAGGGCCAGTACTATGCAGGAAATGGCATCAGGTCAGTGTAAGAGTCCCTTCACAGAGATTTCAGCAGGAATGGTGTCTACAGCCCATATTTTGTTCCTCTACAGCACATGGTATCTTTGGGCATGTCATGGCTGAGAAAATTAATCCACAGCTTTCCATAAAGATTTTAGTTTAAATGCCTATAAAACATTTTTAAATTGCTCATCTAATATTCTTAAAGACAACATAAAATGGTCCAGGCAATTTTTTTATTTGTACTTGAATGAATATCATGTAGGAGATCAAATAGCCTTTAGCCAGTATTTTGTGGTACATTTACAGACTGTCTCCATGGGAAGACAGCATCACTCCTTGTCTTTTGATACAACAGTTATCAGCGAGTCTCATTTTACAACATAAAAACGCCCAGGCCACCAGAAAGTCTCAAAAGTACATCATGCCAAAGAAAATCGGTCATTCATTTACCTCACCCACACAGAGGAAGTCAGAAGTTTGAACAACCATGGTTGTAACACCAACAGCACCTAGCCTGACAAATACACTTTGTGGAAGTGACAAACCAGACAAATGAAGAAGGAGGAAGCTTTCATTTGTTTACTGTTGCCATTCAGTGCTGACACTTAGGCAGTAAGGAAGCCATTTAAGTAAGTTTAGAATATCTGCTTGGGAAGGACTCACAAAAATCTCCCAAAGCAGAAGGGGACAAGAGGCTACAAGCATTTCAGTAGAGAAAATGTTTGAAGCAAATAGACTGACTGCACTCCAGGTCTGCAAGTCTCCATTTCAGGTCTGGACAACGCTTTTTTTCCAGCTTCTGAGCACTACAATATCATTAATTAAGGGATGTATCTGCCACAGGAGGGGACAGAGAATGGAAGCAGGAGAGCAGAGGTTTTTTCCTTATGATGACAGTGAACATGAATGACCACATAATTTGGCCCAGTCACATTTCATTACCAGCTCTAAACATTATTTTAGGGGAATAAATTAGCAGTCAGATTGCATTTACAGGAATCTTTGCCCTGGACAGCGACAAAGTTTTTAGATGAGTCTTTTGTCCCTGGCTAACAGCAGGAAAAGCATTGAGCTGTGTTCAGCTCTGCTGGCCTGGGGTAGACAGGCAGAGAATTTGATTTTCCAAGAGAAGCAATGGTCTGGATTGTGTTCTGAAGAGCCTAATTGACTTTAGCTGAAGACCATTTAAAATGCCACATTACTGTCTATTGAATAAGCCCACGTGTAATACAATAATGATAAATTTCACCTCATCACCAAAACTAAGCTCAGCTGTTTTGATAAAAAGACATTCTACATGGAAACATTTCCTTTAGAAACATAAAGCCAAAAATGAGACAATAAATATACATCACAAGTGGAACTGACAGCTTTGTTGATACTTTCTGCTGTAATTCCTTTAAAAGTTGTAAATTCACATACATTTCTCATCAAGGGAATGGAAGAAGTCAACATATCATTTTTTCTCACAAAGCCACCACTTTTGGTGCAAAAAGCTAAGAGAGAGGCTCACTTTGTACATAATAATTCATCAAATGTAACCAATGTCGTTCATTCAGCTCAGGTAACACCTTGTTCCTTGGCAGAACTCGTTAAATCACTTCTGTTTACTCATGATATCTTGACAAACAAATAAATTTATTTCCCAGAAAACCCTTATTATAGTATTGTTACATATGAAGAAAATAATATTAAATTTTTACATTTATCCAATGAGATTACAAGCAGCACCAGTGATCCACAAGAAGAAAGAGGAAAGGACTTTGCAGGTGCCCAGTCTTTGCTGATATTTGGGACCTTTGCCCTGGAAAGTTGCAATGGGGGAGTTCCTTTCCTGCAGGGGCAGGACACTGCTCTGCCATGGGGAGCCTGACTGGCAATAGAATCATTTTGCAGATCATGCCCCTGCTCCATAATTAACACTCTTAGACAACCTCACTGTTCGGGATGGGATGAGCTACTCAACGTGAGCAGACAATCACATTCTAAATGACACCGTTACAAAGTCATTATCATAAAAAATTGCCAAGATGGTTGTTTTACTTGAAGTGCTAAATTAGTTTTCTTGTACTGGTAGCATTCATCATAATGCAAGTTTGACAATTTAGGACAACAATTTAATAGTAATGCTGTTCAGCAGAAAGAAGTTGTGTTTCCAATTTTCTAGCAAAATGAGAAAACCCTAATTGTATTCATTAATAGATTACAGTGAGAGACAAGGTAATCCTAAGAAAAATACCTACATTCAAGAGTGGTGAATTTAAGTGAAAAATTTAATCCTAGTATATCCAAGTGCTCTTAAGCTCTCTTTGTTAAATTGGAGTGCTCTTCAGTGTTTTTTGCATAATCGTGGGTGCAGCATTCACACAAAGATCAGTGCTCATGTGCCAGTTCAGCACAAGGATTTTCAAACCTATTTCACAAAGTCTGGTGCTCAACACTTGAGCAAATGCTTCCATAACCAGTTAGGAGTCTCACAGCCATTTGTCTGTGCACACCCATCTACGAGGAAGTAAGGAAATGAGAAATGGTGTGACCAAGTATTAAAAACAAACTCACTGGTTTTTTCAACTCTTATGTCTGCTCAACTCAATTTTTGGAAAAAAGAACTCCATTTTTGCAAATATCAGCCCTTTGAACAGTACTGCTGGAAGAGATGGAAATCCACAGCACTGGCAAATCGATCTTGCATGTTTGGGACAAGTAGATCTTGTTTTTCAAGACAAACAATTCTCTCCATATATCAAAAAATACTTTATTTTTATTTAAGATGCATCATCCAACATTGCTATCTTTATCTTATTTCGAGGTGATGCTTTTGCAATTAATAAAATTCCTCAACTACCTTCTATAGATTTCCCTGGCATGCACTGAAGACTGTGCTATATCCATAGTGACACTTAACTGCAAAAACATGTTGTCACTAAAATAATGGATGGAATTTGACTATGTTGTTTATATCTACTGACATCCTCCTTGCTGAAATAGGATTGATGCTACTACTCTAACAACTTCCTCAAAACAGCAGAATAAAGAAGTTGGAAAATCCAAATGACTCAAGTATTCTAAATCTCAAAGGAAACTTTAAAAGCTAAGTAAATTCAGACATTCTCACTTATATCTGTAACAAAAAAAAAAAAAAANTCCCATTAAAGTTAAAAAAAAAAAAAAAAAAAAAAAAAAAAACCCACACAACCAAACACAAACAAAACAACACTAAAAAAAAAAAATCAACACAACACTAAAACCAACAAACCCAACCCAGCAAGTTCCCCCACACTTTCCTCAGGAGGGAAAAAAATATACCTATACCTACAACAAACTTCGGACTGGAGAACTGACAGGAACTAGCAACACCAATAGCATCCCAGTGGGATGCCTCCCAAAAGCCTAGAAATAGTCCTGTTTCTATACATACACGCACATTTCTGATACCTTCCCCGGAAGGAAGTTTTTAGGAATGTTAATCCAGTTATGTCGAGGGAATGCCACGGTGATGATAAATGACATGTCACACAGTAAAAAACCAACAGATGAATCAGGTTTTTCTCAGGAAAACAGACTCTTATTATGTTCACCTCTCCAGGAATATGAACTATATTAAAACCTCATGTATTTTTCATCTCTAATGCAGGATAGATACGTAGGTACGCAGACACACATATACATATATATACACATACACATATGTAAAAATAGTAAGAATATTGAAAAAACATTATGTAGCACTCTGCATTTAATATACTTTATTATTTTTGGACCTTGCAAATATACTTTTTTAATGACTTTTCTCTAAAAGAAGAGACTTTCTAGCTCATATTACTTGGACACTGGTACTGTTTACTCTTCCATCTTTTTTGTAAAGTCAGAAGAGATTTCCCTGAGAACTTCAAATAAATAAGATATCCAGCTGCACAAACACCATACGTTCTGTTAGATTACTTTGGCTTCCTAAGGAATATTTGACTTTCTCTGGATGTAAATGATTAAAGAGAATCCATCATCTGAAACTGATTGGTGAACTGTTTAAAGTGGTATGGCACCTCTTCAAAGATGACCGAGTGAGAAATGGAAAGACCAGGGTACGATAAAGCATCTCAGATATCCAAGGGGTTCTAGGGAAATAACATAACTAAGCACTGCATCCCCCAATTAAAAATCAGTATTTAAAAGATAGTTCCATAAAACAGGATCTACACTTCGGTTTCTTGGTTTTTTTAAAAATCATATTTCACCTATTCTACACAGAGCCAACAAAAGCTTGGGGTTTCCTGAACATCTGTCCATTCATAAGTAGAAACTTGGGGAGGGAAAAAATGTGAGGAAAGATAAACCATGTTCTAGAATCCACAAAATTGATATTGCTCTGTGAGTTATGATCACAAAATGACATGGACCATCAACATTCAATTATGTAATTTCATTATTTTTACCGGTTACCATTTTAATTTTGGGCTCAGGATTTTAACTTCTAAGGGTCAAAGAAACACAAACTAATCTCCATCCAAAATACTGCTTTTGCTGAACTTCAGCCATGTGGATTATCAGCTCTGTTTCATCAAGAGCTAACTAGAAGGCTCAATATCAGCAGGCATGGATGTGCATGTAACAGACAAGGAAGTACCTTGAATAATTTCAAACTAGATTTTATTCCCAGGCAAAGTTACTATGGATGGCTAAAGGCAGAAAAAGCGTATGAACATCCACGTTTACTTTTTGTTTTCTACAACTCAAGTATGTAACACACCCAGAAAAGTTCCTCACAGTGTATTTTCCCTTACATTCTCGTTCCCAATCTATTATTTTTAACAAAGCTCTGTGATAAATTCTTCTGCTGTTTTCTTAGCAATGCTTGTCAAAAAATATTAGATTTATGCGAACTACACAGGAAAATTTTTTGTGTGTGGCCAGAAAACCAGAAGTGTCACAAACCTGTCCATAATGAGAGTTTTAAGATGATATCTATGCAGCAAAGTAGGACACACCCACTTTTAAGTGAGAACACCTTATTTCTAATCAGTCCGTAGGCAGGGAGGCCAAGAGGTTGTGCATACAAATCATATAAATCCAGAATACTATCTAGTGCTGTTATTAGCTATTTTCTTCGCTGACAAAAGAGAATAAAACCATGCACTGTGGAAACACAGACTCCCACGAGGAGAACCCTTTTTTTTCTTCCACAAACTTCCACATCTTTTGGAATAACTGACATCAAAAAAGAGAACATCTGTGCAGCAATATGTAAAATACATGCAAAAATCAAAAATACCCAGAACTACAGAGTTTCACTGCCTAAATACTTTAAAAAATTATCTTTTTTTAAAGTCTAGTCAAACTCACAGTTCTAAATTTTAGTCATCTTTACCCATGGAGAATCAAAGCCTTCCTTATTTTCAGTTATTGCAGTAGTTGATTGATTTTTGAGCAAAGAACAACTCATGATGTTTCAGTATGAAAAAGATCTCAAAAACACTACCATAAGGATGAGGCAAATTCCTAATACTGAGTATAGTGATGACATTAAAAAACCCCCAAACAAACCAAGTAAACATCCTGGTCCGCTGTTCAATCAGAGTGCAACATCATTCCTTTCACCCAAGCACCTCAACACTCATAACACAACAGAAATTTCCTTCCTTATGGTTTCTCAAATACATTCTGAGCAGATCAATGCTGCACAGCACCTCCGAGACACCACAGCACTCCAGGTGCACTTTAGCTCCATAAGTGATGGTGAGCAAAAGAGAAGAAATAACAATAAGAAAGGGCTTTTTCAGTCTGGAAAAATAATAGGGAAAGATTCTTTTTTAATTTCAAATTCTAAGTTAATTACATCTAATATAAAACAAAGGACCAAACACTTCCCTGCCTTGCAGCCCACATACTTGACGAGGCATTCTGAAATTCTGCAACGATCTGGTGGGGAGAGGAAGAAATTCCTTACTTCCTCCACAAAACTACAGCACAAGAACAGAGCTGCTCCCCAAACAGCTATGGGGACATGCTGGGCACAGCAAATTCTGTGGCCATTGCTCCCCTTGAGCTCTGAGATCCTGACCTGTTCACTTTGGCACAGGGATGGGTTTCCATAGAGACTTCCCATTCCTGTGTGTAGGTTACAGGGGACAAATTTAATTTGCCCTTATATTTCATGCTACATTTATTTTAGCAGCAAGTTAAAATATGTATCAGTTAAATGTAAGTTTGATAATAAACTAGCTTATATTACATTTTATTGCTAGATAGGACACATAAAATGATCAACAACTACTTTGGAGGCATCTCTTTACCATCCTATTACAACAAATCAAAATGTTCTTCCACATAGGTCTTCTTTCCTTTTACCCTATTCAGTCCACTTTAAACAGGAGTTTTATGCAAGGAAGCACATGCTATCAGGGGGCAATAAAATAATTGTCCCTCCATGGTACTAGAGGTACAGCCCACAAAGCTGCATGTTGAAAAGGAGAGCTGTGGCTTAGCATCGCGTTAACATCTACACTTCAGGCATTAATCCACAACCCAGGAGCACTGCCCGTGGGATTTATCCACTCTCTACAGCTGCTAATATCCACTAGGTGGCTATTTCCCTTTCACTCTCCCATCCTCTTTCACTTCCTCCCCAGAACTCAATTTGAGAAAAGAAACTGTCTTTTTGATCAAACCTAAACTGTGAGGCTCTTTTCAAAAAGAGCTGCCTGTTGCTTTTCAAGAAACCGCAGTGCATTTTCAGGAATGTCTTAAGGAAGGAAACAGAGGCCAAATTCTGTGCTGGAACTCGCTCCTGCCCACCCTGCCCAGGGCTGTTCTCGGAGCTGAGCAGGCACAGCCGAGGGCAGCGCTTGGTCTGAACTGTGAATTCAGAACTGGAAGCCAACATCAACTCAGCACCGCCCACACAGCTCTTTGGACAGCAAAAAATGTTTGCTTAGAGAGGGAATTCTATCCTCAGCTCTAAGGGTAATTCCAGCTTCTTCAGCAAAGGACAGGGGAGAAAGCGAAGAGGTGATGAGGCTGCAGGGCCTCTTTTGGGCTTCTATCAAAAGCAAACAGATGTGATCATTAGGTTGAAGTCAATCCTGTAGATGCAGATTGATTTCTTGCCAGAATAACATTTCTGAGCTGATGTTAGGTGTGCATGGAAATCATCACATGAAATTTAAATTCAGACACTTCCAGCTTCTGGCAAAAGCAAACCCAGTGAAGCCATTGTAGACCCTGGGGTCTCCTCCTGCCTGGATGAACACTGCAGAACAGGGCTACTGCCTCAAACACCCTGGGAAAGCACCACAGTGACAAGGATTCATGGGTTTATACACAACTTAGACATGCAGAAGACTTTGGGGCCCTTAGAAATCTTCCTTATAATTCTCAACAGCAACACTTTAAATACAAAATCCAGTTCTGGAAAGTTACTGTCTTTGGGGGAGGAGGGAGAAATCAAAGAGCACCTCAAGCATCATTCTCTTACACAGTGAAAAATTAAGGGCAGAACAGTCTTACTACATCTAACTGGCTTTTAAAGGTGACAAGTTGAGCCTTTATAAATGTAATTTATATCTCAGCAACAGAACCAATGTTCTACTCCCAACCATTAAAAGGGGGTAACACATCTGCTAAAACTCCAGCACAATGGCTGGCTTTGCACTGCAACAGGAAATGTAACCCAATAGTCTCAGAACTTCCCCAAACCCCAGCCATTTCTTAATGTAAAAGGATTTGAAAATTCAGCTCACTGAAACATCTGTTAAGCTCTTGCTGCTCTAACACATGATATTCTTTCTGCTGTTACCTGCCAACAAAAATATTTGGGTCTATGTAAGACTATCACAAGTGTGTGATAATGGCACTCTGCTTCTAATTTTATACACCGTTGTATGCTCAAAATCACCTGGGGGCGACACTGGATACCACACTCAGTGTGAGCTCGAAATTTACAACAAATATTTTAATTTTAATCTAGTATGTAAATAATGACAAATCAGATGGGTTCTGAATGACTAACATTAATTTAAAACAACAAAAAAAAAAACAACTTAGTCAAACTTGAGTCAGTTTTTAAAGAGAGAGGGAAAGAGTAAAAGAGGTAGAAAGAAAAAACCCCAAAACCCTTGAGCCTTAGATCGACCCAGCTAAACACAGGCATGGCCTGCACAGTTACTTTCAGAGCTTCTCTTCCCGTTTGTTATTTACAGTGGCCACTTGTTTCAATTGACATTTAATTATAATTGAAGCATCTCCAACTTACTGAGTAACTATTTTGTGGTAAGTAAAAAGGAGGCCCTTTGACATTAGTAGAGATAGCGTTACTATAACAATAAAATGGCAATTTATTTGCAACTATTTCTTTCTACAAAATACTTCTCCATTTCTGTGTAGAAATCGTTGTGGATTTTAGGTTTTGAAAAGAGGTGGGTGGGAAAGACTGGAATAGCCTTCAGTTTCCAGTGCTCTACTTCAAACTACTTCCTGGATACCTACAGCTATCAGGGATTTAAATATTGTATCATGTTTCAAAAGCTGACCAGACAGCTCTCCGTGATTCAACAGAAGAGTTCACTGCTAGTAGCACAAACATACCATAATTTTTATACCATAGTCACTCACAAAACAGGTTTGGAAAATGAGAAGTTGCCTTTCTGCTTGCAGCAAGGTTTGACCATTTACAGCAGCAACTAAAAATAAGCCTCAAAAAGCCTCACACTTGAAAGACAGCTAAACCCTGTGTTTGTTCTTTCAGAAAAAAATCTGCAAACCTTCTCCTCATAAAGTCAGGCTATTTTAAGTTCCTGCTTAAAGTGCCCTAATTACTGAAACTAAGTCACCATTGTAGCAGTAACAGCAAACAGGTAAATAAAAGTGTTAGAATCAGAATTAGAACACTGATTCTCAGGGCTTCAGGGAATTGGCCAAAATGGAACAATTACCAGCAGTGGTTCCTAAGCTAAATTCTGTCATGCCACAGGTTGCATCCCCTCTTCCCAAAACACTGACCCACAGTGTGCAGCAGTGTGCATTTCAAAAGAAAATACTATATCCTCATCAACCAAAGTGGGGCTGGTCAACAATCAGGAACAGAACAATAAAAACATTTATTTCAGACACACAATGCTTATGTCTTCATTGTCAGAAACAAAGCAAAATAATTATTAAACTGTTACAATTTCTGGCAAGTAAACTTGAAATAGATGATGTGATAGGTACCACAGAAAATGATGACAACTAAGTCTAGGGTGTGAAGACCTACTTCTTATTAGCAACTTGCAGCCAGGACAGAAAGGAAGAATTATATTGTTCTGGAAAAAACCTAGCAGGGAATCAAACATATTTCCTGATGTTGCCCTAGATTTAGCTCCAAAGTTGCCAAAATAATTGAAACTGAGTGTTACTCTGAGCTATCCACCCACCATTTTCAGAATTATAAGTCTATCTTTGAGAAATACAAATTGGAGAGGTAAATATTTTTTATTAAGAGCTTTTACCACAATAACACAAAAAGGCCTTAGAATCGGGTATGTGCAACTGCAGTTTGTGTGTGTGTGTGTATAAATACATATATAGACAGATGCATGCATCTATGCAGACTCCAGGAGCCTGATAGCTCAAGACACAGCAAACAGCTTCAAAATGGCTCCAGGAAGGATTGGCCTCTCTCCAGGTACCAAAATGCTGCAGCAGCTAAAGCTACAGCCTCAGAGATCAAACCAGGTCCAGGCACATCTGTGAGGCTCCTTGTCTGGGCTGCCAGAGCTCCCCTCTCTCCACACAACCTTGTCACCAATCTCTCACTTCCAGTTACGGGCCCGGCTCCGTGGGAACTGCTTTAAATGCTGCTGCATCATGCTGCATTGTGCAATGCAGACATCCTTGGAAAACTCAGGGACAAGCAGCTCACCACCTTGGGACTGCAGCTGTAAAGCTCTGAGATCACTCCCAACATCCTCACCAAGACACCCGTCTGAACTCCAGGGTGAGCTGCCACCAAAAAACAGAAAGGAAGCCCAGAAAAAGATCCCCAACAAAGTCTCTTCCAGGTTGATAACAGCCCAATCCCTAAAAAAGCAGCAACAGCAGCAAATCATTATCTCCCTACAAACCTTAAAATAGAAACTCTTACACTGATGATGTTGAGAATTTCAGCTCAGCTTGTTTGCATACCCAGGAAGGGGCACTTTTCCAGTTTTACTGGCTAGTGAAACACTGGTAGAGTTCAGGGGAACATAATTCCTATCAGAATATGAGTTGTAAAACTGATGCTTAACCTCAGCCCATAGCCTCCATCACAACATTCAAATAACCTCAGTGAAATACAAACATGAAGAATTTCACAGAACAGATTTGGGTTGGACCAGAGTGCACTGTTATTCAGTGCTGATATCTTTGTACTCTGCTTTGTATTCTCTCATACATACTACCCATTAATAGACACTATTTAAAAAATCTATCAGTTGTTTTAAAGAATTCAAAATTAACATCAGTGTTTTACTTTGTTCCTTAGAGGATAAGAGTCCCTGAGCAACAAGCACAAAAGGTTCTCTTTGTAAAAATAAGTCAGAGTAAATAAAACTAACAATTCATAAACATCCACAGACTTTCACAGGATTTTGATAACATTCACTTACACATTCTCAAGAGAACTTCAAGAATTTGTTTTACAAACAATCCCTAACACAGCAAAGACATGGTTTTATAGGTCCTGGTCAAAAAAACATGCTGTTGAAAGATATTATTACTTGTCCCAAGGTGCCAGAACGCTCACATATCAATCTTGTGGACATAAATAGGTTTTGCATATGGACGGGCTGCAAACTGCAGGCAGAGGTTAGAGGTGTGAGGGCCCTCCTGACTGACACGTGGTCAGCACTGGAGCATTTATATGTTTATTCACTGGGTCTTACTGAAGATCCAGTATTTTTCTTTCATGAACATGTAATCAGAGTTTTAAATACACTGCATTTTCCACACACATTATCCCAGTGTAAATTAAGATTCTGATTCATAGATGCAAATATTCAAGGGAGACTCCTTCTCCCTGCTCGTCTTTTTGGGAACACCCTTCTTTGTCAGTGAACAAGGAATGAGAACCAGTCTGAGGGTAAAGGAAGCCAGTTCTCAATGAAGTAAATGTCATCTTCTGCCTAAAATTACTTTGGACTTCTTATAAATAACCCGGCTCAGAGGTCCAAAGGATAAGAGTAACCCCTCCAAATGATGGAGGTGCTGCAAATTCTTCCATAATCAAGACCCATAAGGTTGGCTATGGAAGAACTGCACAGCCTTTCATTATGTCGTGGTTCCAGTCCAAAACCCAATGGAGACAAATGGAAAGCACCCATTGTCTTCAGCACTTTGTAGGAATCAAGAAAATTGTTGGGTTGTTGCTTTTTTTTAAATATGAATGAAGGTGCTTTTACTACTGAAAGCACTTTCCCTCAGCCATTAATAATGTCTGGAGTATCTTTTCTAACTAGGGCATCTGTTTACATAAAAAATGCAGTCAACATATTCCACTTAAAAGCCAAAGCAATTTTTTTGATGTTTTACGTATCCTGAGCACAGAAATAACTCTAAACTACCCCCCACCCAAGACATACGATGTCCTTAATCACAGCGAAAATCATATATTCAAACAAGGTCATGCACTCCATCTTCAAAGGTTCCTTAACTGAAGATTGACAAAGTAAATCTTAAATGGTTGAAGAATCCTCTTCTCGAGCACTGTCTTGGCACAATGTTTGCCATTAAAATCGGGATCATGGTTATAAAAGGCAAGAGGTCAAAGCAGATACATACATCTGGATTTTTGCAACTTTTCTGCCCCGATTTGAACAAATGAAGATGCATAAAAGAGTTTAAGGCATTCACTTACCATGGATTTGGTGAAAGGTCGAGCCAAGGTAAACAGCAGGGTGTACAGCCACCAGTTACGGTGAATGGAGGAATAAATCATATTTCCAGGATGCAAAGAGTTGGAGGTCACCCCGTAGGGAGCAAGGCGTCGGTTCAGCTCGTTGGAGAACAGGATATTGCAGAGCTTGGAGCGGTTGTAGGCCAGCATAGCCCAATAGTCCTTCTTAGCTGGAGACAGCAGGCTGAAATCAAGCTTGCCAGAGGAGTCCTTGATTTCTGTAAATCTGAAAAACAGTAAATATGCCTTAGATACCCCAGAGTTAATTTCATTCTCATTAAGAACAACATAAAATGTAGACAGCAGAGTAGATCCTGGCCAGAACCAACATAAAACAACAGCTTATTTAGCAGTTGAAAGCATCAACTGGAAATTGCCTGAGACCCAAGGAACAGTCCCATATAATACGGTAGTAAAATTATTGGAGAATTAGAAAAAGCAAACAATAAACAAAAGCAAGTCAAAAACATTTTGATGGCTTAACGACGTTGTATGTAACTTACAAATCACTTTATTTTAAATTTTAAAAAAATATTTTTGCCAAAGATCCATAAAAGCATGATCGACTTGGAGGAAATAATGTAGGATAAAATATCTCTGCATTAGAAGCAGAGAAACCCAGCATCTTTTCATTTCCTCTTCTTCCCATCCCCTGATCATTGCACCCAGTGCTCACACACAGCACACTCGCATTTAAGTGTTCAAGTAACTATGGATGAGTCTCACTGCCTCTTAAGCTTTTTTTTAGATTAAAAATTGATGAATATAAAGGGGTTATAACCTTGGTAACTTGCCATCAATAGTCTTATATGTTTAAAAGATAAATGTAAACAAAGCCAAAATGAGTTCTGGCAGAGTATAATGTTTTTAAGTATACCCATGGCATGGCTGAACACAAATCAAAGTAACTAGTTGACGTTTTTTAATTGGGTCTGACAGAGTCATTAAACACCAGCTGTTTGTTATTAAAAAAAAAAAAAAAAGAAAGAAAGAAACAAAGTAGTGAATGTTCTAAAGACATTTAGATGAAGAAAAGGAAATTTCCATAAAGCATTTCTCCTCCCAGTTCTTACAATTTCATTTATTAATTTACTGGTATATCTTAATATTAAAAAATAACACTACATTTAGTTACAGATCTGTTTCATTCAGAGGACTACTAAAAATAAAAAGGATTTAGCAAGCTCTTTTTAATACTCAGAGTTTTCAGAATCAGCTGGGGAGAGCAGGGATAAACATAATTATAGTACACACTAGAAAAATGTTTTAAAATATCTTTACTAATTTTGCATCTCATGCCCAGAAATGAAGAGATCAGCTGGAATTTCTACATTCATTCTGTGAGCAGAATTATAATACGCTCAGAGAAAAGCAATACAGTATTTGAACTCAAGAGGAATCCAGGATGTTCTGTGTCTTGCAGAATTAGCCCTTCAATTTGAACCACAAAATTTCTCTTTCATAATTTTCAGCTAGATAAAACACATTTCTGAAATTAACAGGACTATTCTGGGAGGAATTTCCTATATTCATTCCTCAAGCAATCACTTATGACACCAAAAATGATCTGTAAATAACACTCTGTGTGTGCACTGCATAAAGGAGACACGGTGCCATATTTTGAGTCCAGCCCTGCAAGTGTGCTTATGTGAGTCCATCTCCTTGAATTCAGGGGAATAAAGGCTGTACAGTCAAATTAACAACACAGAAATAAAGACAGAAGGAAAGTCAACCTACTTATTATTCTGATTTTAATATGATGTGCTTAAAGTACCCAAAAGCTTAATTTAAACAGAATCCATTTGTGCTGAATCCAGAGAAGTAACTCAAAATGAACGGAGAACCAGGGAGGCAAATAAATATTTTGCCTTGGAGCAGTGCAGGATAGCATTTTCTGCAACCATGGGGCTTTATTTTTCCCCTAACAGGGGGTCTTGACTCCAGCAAAAAGATCCAGTCAAGGTTTATGGAAGTAATTAGATACCAACACTTCTGTTTTACGACATGGTTTAAGGCTCAGAGTTCTCAAGTAGGTCAGAAAGAACGACTACCTAATAATACCTAACTAACTCCTCACATAAACTTCTTGCCATTAAACAGAGCGGGGTGGGGAAAGCACAGTTATTTACAATGATCAGTTTAAGTGATAAGATAAGCTGTGAGACATTATTTGGACTCCTTAGGAAAAGGGAAATTTACTAGTTGTGTTAATTATTTTATTCAAACACAGACTGTTACTTGTTTCTTGATGGGCTTCTCTAAACCTTGGCTGCTCTCACTGACTTTGCAACAAGCACTTTCAAAATGTTTTCAAAACACAGATAAAGATGTCCAGAGATGGGAGCTCTGGCTGCACACAGCACTTAATGCAGTGAAAAACAAAGATGTCATTTAAAATACTATCAGAGATACAAACTTACAGGGGGGAACAAGCAGCTGACAATTCGACATAATCTCCCATTAAATAACAGCTCATTTATACGTATCCCATTGTGCCCTCCACATCTGGCAAGTGATTGGAGTTGGCAGATTTATTTCCAGAGCTATCTTGCCTGCCCTGCAGTAGCTGCCCTCACTCCTAACAGGACTCTGCTACTTGCTTTCACAAACCTGGTGTGATTTGCAAAGATAAGGATGTCCAGATTTTGTTACCACCTAATTACTAGACATTTCATGTCTTTTAACAGTGGGGAGGATTATTACTGGCATTTTCTATTGCTTCCTTTCATTTCAGCCATCATAAATTTAAAATGGTAAAAGTAAATCTATCTGCAGTGTGTCATTTATACCATAAGCCCCTGTGTTTGGAAGTGATAAAGGTTTCAGCCCGACCCTTGGCTGGTCTCTCTCTACCAGGTCCCTGGGGTTACATTTTATGGAAACATGATTAAAAAAAATAAGCTTCATTCTGGGTCACTAAAACATTTCAGAAATATGAAGACAGGGGGAAAAAAAAAAAGGGCACTCACATATTCTTCCTTTTGGTTTGCTAGAGCTGCTACACACGACCAAAAGTGCAATAGAAATCAACAGTAATGTTTAAAGCTGGATGTTATAGGTTTAATCTTGCAGTCCCTGAACTAAATCAGCAAGGAGTAAGTGGTTTGTGCCCGGTAAAATTCAGAACTGGGGCATTCATTTTGCACAAGGAACTTCATTTAAATCAAATCCATCTTTTCAGTTATTAACAAAAAAAACACAAGCACATATGAAATAAGGCAAACCTCATCAACATCTTTTTTGCCAACTGTATTTTTCCTGGCAGTAGAAAAGATGAGCATCTAACATTTTAATTAAAAAATTCACCAAAAGAGGCATGGCCAGATTTGTAATATGTATTAACTACACTACTTCCCATTTTACAATTATACAGCTAATGCCTGCATTGAACTCCCTAATTTCTCATTATAAAACAACTGGATTTCATCTAGCAGTTTTTAATTGCATTGTTTCTCCTGCTAAAATAACTGCACATTCTTCTTGCTAAGATGTTGAAGTTGTTGAATGACAAATCAATATAGGTCATGCCATTCAGATTTAATCAATTATTATTCCATCTCCTCACAAAATCAATGAGTGGTCTGAAACGCGGTGAAAATCTGCATTCACACAAAGAACGATCAAAAAATATCTACATACTGTTATTAAACTAGAACATGCTTTAGCCAGCAACAGAGCCAAATCCAGAAACATCCACAGGCATTAGTAATGCTTCTATTTTTAAAAAGATTATTCAAAGGCAAACGCTTGAGAGCAAGGACCTTCATTTTCAGAAACTTCTGTGGTTCTACCCGAACTGTTTCATGCCCTAAGGATTAAAGATTTCCGTGAAATCAAAGGTAACATTCACCAACCTGTGGGACTCGGAGGACACCACCACAACCCTGGCAGGAGATGACTGCCGTAAAACATCTTGCAGGAGCTGGACAAGATAGAAATGTCCCAGGTGGTTCACCTGGAAGGTGGACTCCAGGCCATCCTCCGTCAAGGACCAGGGAGCACCAAACACGGCAGCATTGCAGATCAGGATGTGGAGAGGCCTGGAAAAAATCAAACCAAAACAAAGAAATCTTAATTTAATAGGTGTGAGCGGGGTGCAGGTGTGCCTTGGGTGCAGCTGTGAGGGATTTGCCTGGCTGCTCTCTGTGGGAAGGAGCTGCCCCGTGCTGGGAACAGCTGATTCCAGTTGGTTCCAGCAGCCCCACTCAGGGTCCAGCTGAGCCCCCCACACCACCCTGGGAGAAAGGGCACAGAACAAAAGGCAAAACACCACACAGCACTATCACTTCACTGCTCTCCCAACTGCTAATTGGGAAACTGTCTCCATCTGGAGCATTTAGAAAAGAAACTTTTCCTGGGGGAGAAGCAACTCCTACCACATTCTTGTATGGGGTGAACATCTATTCATGGCAGGGCACAAGTGCTTAGAAATAAAGACACAATGCAACAAGGCACCTGTACACATTTCATACTTCTGCAGCTGATGAAGTATGCTGTTAAAAAATGCAAAACTGAGTTGGAATAATGAAAACATCCTCCAGAAGCTGTAATCTTGGGTGGAAAATCTGCACACAATACATATGAGATCCTTGAGACAGAACCCTTCGTCATTGAACTCAGCTAACCCAGTTTAAATAGAAATGCCATGACAAAGAAGCTTGAAATGAAAGGGTAGGATTCTACCAAACTAAGCTTGAAAAGAACCTAGGCTGGCACATACCTCTCATTCAAAAAACAGGTCCAGAAAACTTCAAATTCCTTGAGGTCTCCAGTGTAATCTCAGGGTACTACACCTTGCAGCCTTCCCAACCTCCACAGCAAGATCAAGGACAAATGTCCTTTCTGTTCTTTCTTGTCTTTTTCCAAACCCTTATGAAACACAGCAAAGCCTCTGGTCCTCGGACCTCAGATGGATCTGCATTTGCTAGATTGCATCATCTCTGAGGAAACCTTGGCACCGACAGCGAGTTCTTGTCCTTGAGTCAGAGCCTGACGCAGCAGCCCTCAGCAGCTCTACCTGAGCTGAGAACCTCAGGTCTGAGAGCCTGCACCTGGCATCCCTCGCCCTGGTACATTTAATTTGGAAAAGTCACACAAAGTAATGACAGCCAAAAATTCCTGCAGTAGTATTTGTGATGTCCCAACACCAGGATATTAAGATCTGTCACATTTGTTTAGCCCATTCCAGCCCATTATGTCTTTACTGCAGTCCCATGACACAAAACCAACGCTCAATATAAACTCTGATTCTGAAGGTAATAAATGAACACAATTAGGAAAAATAACTGCTTGCCCTCTGCTCTTCTCAAGTGCCTCCTCACAGCCCTACACACAAAGGATGGCAGGAGACAGAGTCAGAACATTTCCCCACGTGATTGAAGGACATATATACTGCAACTCTGAGCATCTGCAGAAGGAATTCTGGAAAATAACGTGAAACATGAAGCTCCACATTGTCAAACAAACCTAAGTAATTATATTCCTTCAGGCATGTTTGAAAGCACCAGATTTTGATAGCTCAGTTTTCAAAAAAACATTTCAGGGGGAATCAAAGACTCCTTAGCTGAATACTGAAAGAAATGCATAAGGATTGACATAAGGAATACACTGTATTTTCTTATTAAAATACATTTCAACTTGCAGCCCATTCAGAAGTTACCAGTGTAGTAACTTAGTGTAGTGCTTTAATAAGATGTTGACAAACTGGTATCTGTTCCTTTGCCAGCTTGGAAAATTTTAACCAAAAGCTCCAGAGGCAGAGAGAAACATCCATGCACTTTGAGAGGCTCAGTGTCTGACGTGCTGGATTTCTGATTTGCCTTTTGGTCAGCAACACCCGTACACAGAATGTCTGTGCACACACACTGCACCCACAGAGAAACTGGACATAAACAGGGACTGTCCTTAAAAAGGCAAAGTTCTCTTTCTGTTCAAACCAAATCACAAAAAAAGGCAGCTCTTGTGATCTCTGCAGCCTCACTCTGCACAGCACAAGCAGGATATTCACGGAGTTGTGCAGGATCACATTCTTTAGAAGGTAACCAATCTTTTGAGGCACTTGTTATCAAAATGCTTTAAACCAGAGTTCATTTCGCCTGTTTTGAGATGCATCTGCCAAGAGGAAAACAAAGCTGCTTGAAGCTTGAGAGGGCATGGAACTGTGGATGATTCATCACCTCTTCTGAGACTTCATGAAAAGCTCGAGCAAGAATTAATTTACAGATTTGTACATCTGCTGTGAGAAAGGAACAAGTTTCTTCAACACAGATGCAATTTTTGGTATAAGAGCCTCTTATATGAGAACTGCAGCACATGAATGCAACAGAAATATTAAAAATACCATCACCATTCCCTCCAAAACAAATATGACACTTTTTAAAAGGTCATCATTCTATTTGATAATTGCAATATGCACTGTGAAGTAACAAATTACAGACAGAAAGGATTCACACATGCACCAAAACCATATTCCACCTATCCAAACTGTAGTATCCTTTATTAGTAGTAATTACACAATAACTACCAGAGGGGAAATACACACTCTCTACCTAAATCTGTCAGCTCAATTAAAAAGAAGGTTCTAGAATTATAAAACTATAAAATGTAGTCATTTCTTTAATTGTTAGGTCATTTAATTTGATTTTATAAAAGAAATAAAATTATGCTTCAGTCCATTTTATGAGATTTTTATTTTTCAAAGCACATTTCTCATTTTTTCAAAGTAAGAGTAATTCAAATTTAAGAGACTGTAAAATTAACATTATTTATAATACTCTATTAGAAAAAAAATCCGTGAAGAAATACAAAAATAAATACAGAAACATTTTGAACAGTTATCATACTAAAAAGTTAGTATCACATTCCCTTTTAGAATGCCTTTATTTTTAATCAGCACTAGTGGTTTTAAATGCTAAATATTAAAAGGAATTTTTCTAGATAACTCCACAGAAAAGAAACCTAAAGGGTTGTATGAACAGATCCTGATGTTGTGCTTCATTTCAGCTCAGAAAAAAGCCACCTCTCGGCTTTGGATCCACGTCCATTAAGCTATCGGTGTCTCTCGTCAGACTGCTAACAAAGGTCCAATTACTGAAAATTGTCATCTAAGTTTTTGTGACCTGGCCATTTGCACACCAGGAAATGAATGAGATTACCTGGGTAACAGCCCCCGTGCAGTTATGAATTTCAGCCACAGATGACAGATTCTAATCTCAATGGTGCAGAGCTCTGTGTCGCTGAACATGTCATTATGCAGGGACAAAATTTTTAAGATACGTGACAATTCACACCACACATCTGGCACTGCAGCTTTGCTTTATGACAGGAGCATTTTCAAGTGATAGCAGAACTGTGACCTTGATTTCACAAGTTCATTAAAAACATTGCTGCGATCTGCATGAGGCTTCCTCCTGAGCTCAAGGAAAAAAAATCCCCCCTCGGTTTAAAATAGTTTGTAATTCTACATCAAAGGCACCGCTAAGGCCAACAAAGGATGTCAGCAGCAAAGGAAATTTTCCATCGTGTTTACTCCTGGTATCGACAGGACCAAGTGCTCCCTCCAACCATGACGCCCATTAGGTATTTTTGGAAACACTACAGCTAAGGCCCTGCGGAGTGGTATGAAAATGTGCTGCTGTGTCTCCTTAAAATGTCTTCAGGCAGTGCCTTACCTCCCACCAAGGGAGCTGATGGGGGCTACCAGTACCATCAGGGTGAGCACTGGGACTGAACGTGCTCTGCTCCATTCTGTCAGGGAGTCACTGCCTCTGATCCCTCACAGCGTGACCGACACTCAGGAACAGCCTGACCCAACTGCAAGGCTCACAGCAATCCCAGAAAACCCTCACCGTGCTGTCCATGTAGATACAATTCAGCGAAAGTTAAACAGCATGTAGAATTAGCCAGGACAATCTTAAATGTGAATATCTGAGCTGAAATGCAGCTAATATCCTGTGCACCTCACCAGCCTGGGATACTTTACTAACCTTTGCACTGGGGAAGTCATTCAGATCTCACATGCTGTGCACAATTCACCATTAGAAGCAACTAAGCAATGCAACTCCTCTGCACTATTTGAAAATACAGCAAGTGAATACATTAGAGAGACACAGAAATTAAATTGTTGCTATAAATCAGTTAGTTACAAAACTTAATAATCAATTTGTTAGCACCTGATGTAAAACTGTGATCTGTCAGCAGCCTCCCAAGCTGGCTGTGTGCAGCAGTAGATATTTCCAAGGGAATTAATTACTGATGATTTGCAAAGGTAAGAATAATATTTTTCAACAAATGTAGCCTGTGCACTAGGAGGTTAAACAAACACCACCAAAATGTCAACAGAGTTCTTGGCTTTGGTGTTCTCCCATTTCAAACGTAATGAAATAGTTAACCAGAGACTATGCAAAGGGAATACTTTCAAATCTTCCCATGAAGCAGAATGTCACACCATCTGGGGCACTTCTCAAGTGATTTGAAAAGTTCACACTGTTTGGAATTACACAGAAATTCAACAGAAAAGGCCTCACCATATCCCCAAAGTCCCATAAGCAACTGTAGACCTCTGTCACGGCCAGTAAAGAAGGCAGAGCTGTGACTTCTCTTCCACAAAGAAGCAAAGTCACAGCCCACCAAACTTTTCCACCCCATAACCTGGAACACCCATGTTGCGTTCTCTGAAAGCCAGAAAGTTGTACTTTCCGTGAAGGAATGCCCATGTACACAAAGGGAATATCCACCAGGCAAGAGAAGCCTATGGCTCTCCAGAAATGGGTGAATTAAACAACCATCTCCAGAAATCCCCCTCAGTTTTACAAGCAGTACTGACAAGAAACCGAGCAACAAGAAAATCACTAAGGCAGGGTTCAGACAGCAGCAGGAAAACTCAGAACCATGTATAATCTAATACTGACACAAAAATATTCAAATGTTTACTTGTTCAATGTAAAAGAAAAAAAAAAGCACTGCTTAATTCAATGAATTTTGGAAACAAATGCTTAATGTCTAACTTCCCTTTTTCTAAAAATACTGGCTGAAAGGTCAGCAAAAATACCCTTCTTGCCAAGTGCCAGCTGACAGAAATGTGGATCCTTGTCAGACAGGCTTCATTTCAAGGCAAGCCACTAACACAGGACTTAGAGCCCCGCCGGATGACCTCCTGCTAGAAGCAAGGAAAATTCTCTGCAATTCATCCTACTGGATTTCTTTGCAGGATTTGACACTGTTGATCAGCAAATACTTTTGCCCCACTTCTACGAGATTAATGTGAGTGGACTGAAACTGTTCTGATTCTTCCTCCATAACACATACATGGGAATTATTATGAGCAGCTGCTCCTATGCCTTCCTAATACATCATCTGCATTCTGCCACGTAGGTCAGCCATCCCTCAATCATTATTCATTACCTCTCCAAAATCTTCAGTGTACAATTTCATAAATGTTTAGAGAAGGAACAGAGGTCTCAACTGATTTAGAACTAAACAGAAATCATCCATTAGTCATGGTTTTCCCTTTATAATTTTTTCTTACATATATGGAGAGGTGGACAACAACTAAAATAACCCCACATCATCCTACACCTCCAGAAATTTATAAGAGAGAGCAGCAATGAAAATATCCAGAACCTGGTAATTTTCATTCAGCAGCCCACCTAAGGACACTTGCTACCTCAAAGTGGTGCATCTTTTTCAAACTCTGGCAGCAAATCAGTATTTACAAACACACACATACAGTTACAAACAAGCATAAGCCAGACCTAAAGAAACATTCATTTTTGCAACAACCATGGAATGATTTGTTGTTTCTGCATGTAGTTCTAAATACACAAATTTCATTTGCACACAATAAGGACTTGTTAGCAAAAAGGAAAGCTACAACTCACAGAAAAAAAAAAAAAGCTCAATTACTACTTGCCAATGACAACTCTTTCCTCTGTTTTGCCCAGAGATTACAGAGCTGTAATAGAATTCAGAAAGCCCCTATAGCAGCTGTGTGCTGCCATTCAGACCTGAAAGATTCCATGTTGTGATGGAAATTAATGTACTTTGACATCCTCTGGGATTGTGGGGAACAGCTAATAAAGAAATACAGCCTTTTCAGTCTATTACACACATTTTTGGATTCTGAGATGAAGGCACATGGTATAGCCATGGCCAGTCTCAGGCTAACAGTGAGGCTTCCCCACCCAAGTGCCAGAAGACTCTGCCTTCTGTGTTGCAATTATCTCCCCTAGAAAGCATTTAACTAAATAGACTAAATATATTTTAATGTATATGTAATTAAGTAGTTACTCTGGCCTAATAATTCAGAATTTTTAGAAGGCAACATCAATTAAACACACAGAGCTTCTCAAAACTCATTAAGCCATAATGCTCAAAAATCCTCAGTATATTTGTGACAGAATATGTTTTAATCAGTCATATTAATCATACATATTTTACTTACTTAGATGCTCAAAAGAGCTTTCACAGCTGGTGCATCTTGTGGAAAATTTTAGGAAGACAGAGCCCCAAGCCATCTTAGACTCACCCTAGATTTGGGCACAGACCTGTGGCTGAAAATGGGCACCAGAACAACGAGGGTGTGGGGCAGAAACTCCCTGGAGGGTTATCAAGGTTTCTGCATGAGGTGGAGTGAAGGGAGTGCAAAGTACCCAAAGACAAGCGGCAGGTTTGGAAATTTTGGACAGCACAGTTGTTGTCATAAAACTGCGTAACAAACACCTAACAAAATCTTCCTGTTCGTAATGTGTAAAAACACTTCATATTTTTGTAAATGCAAGTGTATGTAAAGTTATGGTGAAGCAATATGGACTTCACTTAAAAAAAAAATAAAAATATTCTGAGGCCAGAGGTATTTCCATGATAGAGTAGATGAAAGGAAAGGTGATCTGATGGAAACATCCGGATCTCTGCCTCCAGGAAAAGGGAGAAGGGTTTAAGCTACAGGGATTTTTAATTTTTAATTTATAAAATACTGGAAATAGTTTTTGGATCCACATGACTTGACACATGCTACCACAAAGGGGTAATTGTGTACGAGAGCTTAAAAACAGAAGAAAGAAGAAAAAGAA
This sequence comes from Pomatostomus ruficeps, assembly GCA_013400735.1. Lineage (NCBI taxonomy): Eukaryota > Metazoa > Chordata > Aves > Passeriformes > Timaliidae > Pomatostomus > Pomatostomus ruficeps. The sequence goes on from VYZT01043210.1 coordinate 165,549, forward strand.
AAACTATTTATGCAGAAAACCAATCCCTACGCTTTAATAAGGCACAACATCACCACAAAGAGGAAAAAAAAAGTTTTACCCTAATATTATTATGTACGTTTCAAATGTAGTCAGCCTTTGATCTTATTTAAATTTAAGATACGTGCTGTCTGCAACAGTAACTTCTGAACTATGCATGTTTCAGTATTTAATTCAATGTGGGTATTTTTTGATATCTCAAAATGCACAATGTTGTCCAGAAGTTTGTGCCTCAGTGGCACTGCCAGGATGCCACGGGTCCTCTAAGTTGAGAAGACAAATCCAAAATCTCAACTGTCACCAGTTTTAATTCACAGAAAGTAATTTTCTAAATGGCAAAGACTTAACAGAGGTGTACAGTGCTATAAAATATGTTCAGCTTTGGGAAGACAATAAGTAGTGACAACAATCATCTCTGATAGAGATACATTGACTACAGAACCATTAAACATTTTGGCATAATGGCATCACTGACAATTCATCTAAATCATGTATTCATTCTTTCCAGATCTTTTAAGTCGTCTTTGTAACAACTTGTTAAGCAGATCCTATTTTTACAGATGTATTTGCAGGTATGCACAGAATTTATCACACAGTATCTATGATTTAATTGTCATTCAACTGGAATTAAAAATAACACACCTGCAATATGTCAGTTATAATATATGAAAATGCAGATAAAATCATATTCTGGATTGACTTTTCAGCGGGCTCTGAAATCTTAATTGCACCTGCAAGGTTTCAGCACACTCCTGCTTGCAGCATGAAAAATGAATGCAGTTACAGAGTTTGGGGCCTCAGCTAAGGAGGCCAGCTGAAAACCTGGCCCGCTCCATTTTGGGTCTGGTTAGGAAAATAAGAAGAGACTAAACTTCCAAATGGAGAACCATAATTCATAACTGCTGTCTTTTCCATATTTCTACACACATCATTAGTGAATAAACTGTTAGCATATGCCAATTCTTACCACAAAAAATATTCCTGTTTTAAAGTATAGGAAAGTAACTGCAGTGAAGAGCTACATCTGGAAGTCCTGCATAATTGGGAATTGCTCCTACCAATTCAGAAAATTCTAAGCAGTAGCTATTGGCAAACATTGTTTCGTATCTTCGAAGTAATTCAAGATTTTTCAGGATTATTTCAGGGTTTTTTTCTTCGAACACTGAGAACATTAAATTAAAGTCTTACTGTTTGGCAGAAGATAACTGTAATTGAAACCAAGTGGCACCATGCACCACTGAAAACTAAAAATGCACATAAAATTTCATCTGTAACTTCATCTGTAACTCCACGGCTCACTCCTGCCTGCTGCTTTGATCAGGGAAGTGTTCTTATGATGGGGACCAGGCAAATGCCAGGACACCATGGCTATAAATATTGACAACAGGCCACATATTGGAAGTTTTAGAACTGAAACACCAGTGCTGTCCCCCAGTTAAAGTATGCAGGCTTCAGTCAAGTATGTGATGATCAAACTGAGAAATAAATACCAAAGTGCCACAGCCACACGTCCGCACTCCCACACAAACCCAGTTCTACAGACCCTGAACTGTCCAGCACTGACCCTGACTAAATTTCAGTGCTGTGTTCCATACAAGCACAGGAGGACCATCACTTTGTCTGTAAGGGGGATTCATACCAACCATAATTCCTCACATTGTGCCCACTCAGTGAGCAGCAGATTCAATTCAGTGTTTCTTAGTTCCAAAACACTAATGTGAAAGATTGGTTGGTCTGACTCTGCCAGCTGCACAAAAATCCGCTCACGCCAAATCCATCTTAGCCCAGAACATTATTATAAACAGATCATTTATTTGACTTTCCATAACAGAGACATTCAGTGAAGTGCCTAAGCTGGAAACCAGCAGAGGGGAAAGACTTGATACAAATGAAAGAAGCAACTTGCACAAATCCAGGCATTTAGGTGCACTGAGATCTCTGCTCCCATCCTCATTCTAACCCCAGCACTGTCTTCACAAGGAGGGAAGATGGAGTTCATTCACTCCTGGTGGAAATATCCAGTGGGGAATGTATCTGCAGAAAACAAGCCAGAAATACGAAATACTAAAAGACAGCTGCCTTTCTCCGAAAAATGTTGTGTTAGAAATCCTGGAGCCCTATTTTTTGTTGGCCAGCTACTTTATATGTTCATCACACTGTTCAGGCTGTGCTACAATGGAGCAAGAGGCAGATCAAACATTAAACAGCAACATTGTTTTATTCTCTCTTCTCCCAAAGCTTGACTTTGGGAGATCCAACCAGGTTAGTTTTTTACCTTATTTTGCCCACAGAATCCTTTCAACTGTGAGAGGAAAAAAAACTGGAGGGCATTGTCCTGCTCCTAAAGAAAGTCTGAGTGCTGCAATCACAGAACTGCAGGATCTAAAATAATCTGCAAAACCCTTCTGCCCAAAGCTTCATTTGAAACTGCATGGATAAAAAAGTCTCAGAAAGAGAAACAGCTGTATCAACTCAAGAGTACAGATAATGCAAACAAAAATCTTTTTTTTTTTTTTCTGTGAGGATGAAGGATTTTCCAGAATATAGTTATAGGAATATGGCATAATTTACCAGTGTTTATATATTCAGAGCTCAGATTTTATCTGTGGACAAGTCTGCAACACCTAACAAATCTGAATAGGAATAAAAGATTTCTACCAAATCTCAGAAGCACGATAACTTAGAGATGAATCATCTGACTTTTACTTTCAAACAAAGAAGGCTTCTTAGCTTTAAAGTACTATTGCAATTCATATTAAATATTTCTTTTCAGAGTAACTCTTTCCTCCCGTTTATTATTTATGTTTTTCTCAAGACTCCCTCTGTTGCATCATTTGTTTTCTGTATGCAACCAGCCCCGTTAAATTCCTGCTGAGCAGAGGGTGACATTTCTTCATTCTTCACGTAGCTTCCACAATCTCTCAGATTCCCAAGCATATTCAAGAAGGCTTTTTTCTTTTTCTACAACTTACTTGATTAAGGCAGGAGATTCACAATTTTAGCAATTTCCCCTCTGCTCTCTGCAATACAAGCACCCCCAGCTTCCCCAGCTGCAAGAGGTTTTAACTCAATGAAATTTAGGAATCCTTTTTCTGGAGCAGTTCCTTTTGTTTTCTCATCCAGGAGGAGATCTGTTCTTGAAGAATGTTTTCCAATTGCTATCAAGGGAAGAACAGGGTCCCAGGCTGTGATGTGACTGTGAGCACACCCTAACATCTGCTGACAAAAAATAGCACCTAGAGCCACAAAGTGTGCCAGAAAAGCAGGATTTCAGAAGGCATGCCTCTCTATTATCTGTCTTGGAAATTATCAGTTATTAGGTCATGTGTCACCAAGACCAACAGTTTCTGGAAAATACCAGTGTCCCAGAAATCAAGAGTGGACTGGAGAAACTAAACAGAGAATATCACCACTAGCACAGAGCAGTTTAAGATGTTCACCACTGAAAACGAAAGGCTTCTTCACATTAAGCGCTGTGAGAAATAAAAACCAGGTCTTTATTGAAATGTGTGCGTCCATACAAAATTTCTCCTTGACATTTTAGAAGTATTGTCGTTTTTCCCAGAAATCAAGATCTATACAGCTCAGAGCTCAAATGATAGTTTTGTTTGGGAAAAAAACAGAAACAAAACCACCTTATTTGCTTTTCCTACTACTTCATTGTTGAGAAATTCGTAAGAGAAAGAAAACCCTCTTCTGTTAACGTGTTTCCTGCGCTCATTAACAGGAGTGACAGGTTCCTCTTGGGGAAGGGGGGGACTCCATCACAACGTGCTTCCCCTACAGTGATATCGACCTTTTTCACAAAGTTTGGCTGCCAGCTGACAAGAGTGGCCCAAGGACAAAGAACAAGGCTCGTTCTGCCACTGGAGCCTGGAAGATTCCTTCCAATTTTTCACAAAGCCACTGGGGCAAAGGAATCCCCGACGTGACAAAAGCCTCCGGACGCTGCAGCAAAGCCAACGAATGAGGAGACAAAGGTCGTTAGTGTTCATTAGTGCTGGAAAACACACCGACCCACCACTGGAGCCATAGGATGCTTCTGCCACTTAATTGCTTTTCCAACCTTATCCAGACACAGTTAAATCACAAAAAAATCACAGGCCAAGAAGACCTGCTAGGTTTTCCTGTCCATCCTCCTGACAGTGCAGATGACTGTAAGGTAACTCTTCTGTATCTGCATCAGATAAAAGATCCAGTGCTACGGGCAGTGTGTGGGGTCTGGTTTCCATCCAGACCCAGACTTTAAACAAAATATAACTGGAAATTCATTTTGGTCAAAACCCCACAAGTCTCACAACAGATACAGAACTCAGACTTTCCCATAATGCTTGAACTAGTCCTGCCAGACACAGGCACATCTGAGCACTTATTTAAGACAGAAATACCTAAAGGCAAGGCAGAGGCTTTAGATGCTGTCTGTCACTAAATGTTTTTTGAAATAAAATGAGAGTGAAACATTCATAAAGCCTGTCCATCACTGACAATGCAGCTTAACAGACCTCCACTGGTAGAACACGGTATGCCAACAAAAACAAAACAGGTTCTACTGATTCTAGATTGTCTCATTTCCTAAGTTCTCTGGCAAAAATTGATTGAAGCATGTTCACTTCCAAGGATTTACAAACATGCATCCCTAATGGCCCAGCTAGGATGACCAGGGTGTGATCTACAACACACAAATCAGGGTAAGAGCTGCATGTGGAAGGGTGGGTTTGACTTTCCACTGCACCATCCATTTAAAGAAATGTCACATATTAAAAGCATGAAGATTCTAAATTAAAATGATTACTGCTCTCACATCACAAAACCAAGTTAGTACTAAAGCAGCAATACTGCAAGGATTTGTCTTTCAAAAAATTTTAATATATGATGATGACATGATAAGAAAATATTGATACTAAGGATTGTGGCAGTAAAGAAACTTCTGTTAGAAGTCAGTTTTGACAATTCTTTGAATCTGAAAGACCTGTAAGTACTAAAATGTCATCTGTCTATCCAAGTGAGATTTAGCTTTGGCAGTGTTTCAAAAGTTAAAAAAAAACCCCACTCTTTGTTATATATTTTCTCTACGACACTGTATTTTCAAAGCTGTCTAAGAGGTCATATTCTCTTGAGAAGAACAGTAAGATGCATATCAGTTACAGAAATAGTAGCAGAAAAAAAGCTAAGTTTGAATACTCACAACAATCAATGGGTCAAACTGGATAAAAGCAAAAAGTGTGGAATTTATTGTCAAGAGTTGGAACTTAAAAGCTTTCAAATAATTTCTTCAATTCAGAGATTCATTGCTCTGTTCAAGCTAAATTAAACAAACCATTTGGAATCTAACCTGGTTATCGCCATATAAATTTGTCTATTGTTAAATTATGTCATTATCACAAGCTCTCCTCTTTTTCTTTTTTTTTTTTTTCTCATTATGGACTATTGCACATACAGGTCTGGGAAAGGGAGCTATCTGGCTCATAGGGCTATATATGTTAAGCTTTAAAAATGAAATGGAGAGAGAGAGAAGGTTAGAAAGCAAAGTAAGACAAGTAGTACACTAATTGTTCACCCCTGACCTCTTCCAAACCACTGCAAAACTGTTAAAAGTTGCCTGAGCTGCTTTTATGCAGATAAAGCGTAAAAAAGCCCTTTAAAACTGGGGCTACACATCAAATAATAAGAGATCTGTAAATTTTTTATTTTTTTAGTATGAAAACAAATGATCTTTAATTTACATTGAAAAAAATTCCTGTGAAAGATTATTCACTAACTGCAGCTGGCGATCCATCCAACTATGGTGATTCTGCCAACTGTGCTCAGCTGATAAAGACATTAAAATAACAAGAAATTATTACATGTAATTTTCTGAGTACTTACAGATTCTTGGATTTGAATGCTTCAGCAAAGTGCTGCACACTCTGAAGAGAAGCAAGGTCTAAGGTCATTGCTTCTACCTTGGCTTTATGCTGGAACAAGAGAAAATATAAAAAAAGATAAATAACAGCAGTTCAGTTCACAGTATCATGTTACAGTTAATGTGTTATGAAACTTGTCTGATTCCCTTGTTTAACATTATAACCCCAAAGTGAATACAAATCATCAAAAGGGATGGACGAGCACAACATTTAGTGCCAGAAGTAGCATTTGTGATTTGGTGGTTCTGCTAAAAACATCCACTCTGTAATGCACAGCTCTATATAACGCAATGAATCGGCTCCAGACAGTGGTAAGGTTAATAGGTATCTTTTTGCTTTGATTTTGATGGTGAAACTTATGTAACTCATGAAATAAAAAGCAGAGTAAGTGTTATTCTTGATGCTATTTTTTGTGTACCACACCAATGGGAAAAAACCAAAACAGTAAATACTCTATAAAAAACAGTTAACTTGAGACTGGCACATATTAATCCAAACCAATCTGTTTTTAATAGCAGGTGATACAAAAGACAATCTAAAATGACTACAGAAAATAACAGATGAGTCTACATAGTTTTTTATACAATAAGAGTTTACCAGGTCAGAAAATAAATGCACCTCCCTGTGAGGGTGGGGAGGCCCTGGCCCAGGGAGCCCAGAGAGGCTGTGGACTGCCCATCCCTGGCAGTGTCCAAGGCCAGGCTGGACAGGGCTTGGAGCATTCTGGGATGGTGGAAGGTGTCCCTGCCATGGCTGGGGGTTGGAACAAGTTGGGCTTTAAGGTCCAACCCAAACCATTCCATGATTCTGTGTGTTCCAAAGAAATTCTGTGTATACTTAAAGCCAACTTTTCACCAAGAAGAGGACACGCTATCCCAAAAAACAACAGGTCAACATGAAGGTTAAGTTAACCTTAGGCATCACCAAACTAGCTCTTCTCAATATTTCCAGCTTTAAGATCCTCATTTCCAGATATTTTGAAACTCCAAATCTCAGAACAAAATGAACCAAAGTCCATTTTCATCACAGCGCTAAAGTCAGCACAGGACCAAGAAGCTGATGGTTGTAACAGGGATCTGCTGGGATCCCAAGGTTACACCGTGAGCTTTGCTGGAGGAATGAAAGGAAAACAGCACACAAGTCAGCCCAGAAGGAAGCCAGAAGAGTCTCCCAAGCTCAAGTGACCCATCTGATCTCCCCATTTCATTACATCTGGCACTTTTCTCCCTACATCTGTTTTCTATTTTGCTCGTACCCATTCTGCCTGCTACAGCCACCTTACAGGTTTGGCTTAAACTGAATATCACTCAAATTCCTTTTGTCCCGTTCCAGCCAGACTTATCAGGACAGCAAAATAAACACAACTAAAGTTTCAACAGGTTCAGTCTCCCCAGGAAGTATCAATTGATGGAGTCGGAAAATGCTAAACCAAACTTCACTACAAAGAGGTTTTCTACCCACAAAATGCACATCATTCTGGAATTCATTCTGCCCCACTGGGTAAATATTTTCTTCTGTTTGATGGTCTGAGACTTGAGAAAGATGATGCTCCTTGCATTATGCAATAGAACTCCAGAACAGTTTCTCTTCAGCTGTGCAGTTCAAAGCTGTTTACTCACCACAGAAGTGGTGTGCAGAGCCGGGTTAGCTTTGCCTCTGCTTTCCTCAGCTGAAACATTCTCCTGGCTCTCCCTGGGTAAAAGGACAAGAATGCTACAACTGCAGGGGCATAATGGGGCCAAAAATCCTAATAATCAAGTAGTTCAACAGACTACACCACAAGCTGTCAGCTACTGATCTCTTGGGGACAAGGGTTCAAGTCCACACGATACCATTCAGGTAACGCTGCTCCTCTTGGTGTCACACACGAGGCTTTTGCTACTGATGCCAAGAACAGGAAAGAGGGGTCTGTACTTCAAATCCAAAAGGAAAAAAAATACTTTCTGAAACAGAAGTTAAGCAGACTCAGATTGGCCTAGATTTGGGGATTAATATATTGAAAACGTAAAAATGAGAAATTTAAAAATCATAATATATTTTTCAACTTTCTCCCTGCTTTTGCTTTTTAAAACCCTGATGGTTGCAGCCCGGATTTCCTCCATATGCACAGAAGGCACATACTGGGCACAGACACAGCCATTTACTCTGTTTCCCTCACAGGAAAACCTGGAGCATGTGACATCCAAAGCACTCAGAACTTGCCACCTCAGCTTCTGAAGGCCCTCAAGAAGCCAAGTGTGAGTGCTTTCTCCAAGCACAACTGGGGAAGAAATCAGTTTAATGTACCATGAACTGAGGCAACTTCCCCAGCTTTTTTATTTCAGATTCTCCCTTGTTAACTGAGATTCCAGCACCTCTCACCCCACAGAGGTATTCTGTAGACCACCAATTCCTACTACAGTTTGAGACTGTGAAATGCTAAATCTTTAGTATCAACTCATTTTTATTCCAAATTTTCCCACTGTTACTTCTACATCACAATATCTTTTTTTAAAAAAACTATGAATAAGGCAATATACTTGCAAGGTATATTCTTAATAATGTAAGAATATCTCCATTAAATGACAAGTAGAAGGTTTTATGTTTGTTTTCTTACAGTAGCTCAGAATTACCTCTGTTACAATGTTTTTCCACTTTCCCTAGAAGCCTAGGTGTCACATATTGTGATATGTATACAAGAGCATAGGGGGTTTTAATAAAAAATGAAACTAAAAATCATTTTTACTAAAAGGCATCTTAACTGTAATTGTTCTCTGCAGTCAGAACTGATTGTTAATGGTATGCTGCAAATCCTGATCTAATGTGTCATAATTGTATTATGCTGATGTCTCTCACTATTTCACTTCACATGTTTTCAGTGCTGAATTATGCCTCATTTTATGTTGTGAAATCTTAAATGAGACTTGCCACTTGCCCAAATACAGGAGACAGTCTTTAAACTGCCATCATCAAATCAATACACTAAGGCAGGAAAGTCCAGAATTGTGAAAATTAAATTGACAAAAGATATTAATGTTCCCTCCACTACTTTATTTTCAATTACATCATTTAAGGAGAAAGTAGATAATAAAATGAGTGTAGAATAATTTAAAGAGCTCTTTTCTAAATCACAGGATCATAACCATGGTGCCACTGAAAGCCTGTGCAAAATGAACTGGTGCCCTTGCTGCAGATACCCAGGACAGGGTCCCACCTGCATCCAAAACCTCTCCCAGGACTAGACCCAGACCAGCTCTGCAGGGGCCAAAAATGAACAGACACAAGGGGTGGACACACTTCTGCTGCCTGCTGAACCCTGTGAAATCAAGGTCAGCCAGCACCCACTGAGAGTTTTGAGTCTGGGATGGGGATATTTGTATTTCATGAAGCCCAACGAGCAGTTCAAGGCCAACAATGCCCAGGCACCAACATGGTGCCTTGGAAGAAACAGCCAAAGGAAAATCAGCCTCCAGTTCCAAACAAGTGCTCTTCTAAACCCAACACAACAACACTTTGAAAAGTGCAAAGAGAAAAATTTATCTTGTATTTCAAGTTTCACACCCAGTTCTAAAAGCCTTTTATCAATATTTCCAGGTAAGTTTCATTACTCTACATAACCCCAGAAAACAGCTTGTTCAGTTTCGTGTGTAAGCTGCTCCCCATTGGAGCAAAAATATTAAAAATGCTTAAGTGCAATTGGCTATACTCTGCACTCATGCTAGAAAAATGCTTATTGAGCCAGAAAGTAACAGGAAAGTGAAAACCCCCAGAAAGCCAGCTATTTCACTATATGCAATGTATTTACTTTACAGCTTAAAAATTGTTTAAAAATGAACACTGCATGGTAGAGTAGTTTGGCAGTAAACATGATTGTGCATTTGTGTCTTGGTATTGAAGAAGGAGCCTTTTTTCATAGTGAATTTTTCATTCAAATGTAAGTGATGATTTACGTTAAATATAGGTAAAGCATAGCTACATTTTCCTGAAGGATTGCAAGGAAGTGAAGAGCAGTACAATAAGTTGAAGCATAAAAGCTTTCTCTGTCATAATATTTATTATAATGGCATATAAAATAGCTGAAATAAATAATAGATGACTAAAAGTAAATTCATATGATAAAGAATCTTTCAGCAGACACCATTACTTCTGACTGCTCCAGTTTCATACAGAGTTGAAGAGTCTTAATAAATATGCTGTAGCCCCTGTATCTGATGTAAGTACAAGTCATTTTGTAAGGGCCTACTTAGAATGTAGTGGACACTACATAATTTACTGCATAATTTTACTCTCAGAAAATAGTGTGTGTACATCTTCAATATTTAAAAGTCCTTAACTCAAAAACTGGATGCTTAGCACAACAACAGGAATATCTGACTTTGAGGAACTGGAAGTACAATCAATTGGTAAAAAGTGGTTTAATTTAATACAGAAAAATCTTCATGACAACGACTTGGAATGCAGATAGTTCTGATATGCTGTCTGAGTAAGAAAATCTTCAGGAAAAAAAGAATTTTACATCAAAGCTGATGAAAAATCTGTGGAATTATCTTAAAGTAGGTAAACAAATAACCAAATCTCAGCATACGACAAGCAATGCCCAAATAAAGTCCTATTTCCATGCTGAGGATGGAGCAGGGGTGTTTTAGAAGCACATCTGACAATTTGACACGCAGCCAATAGCCAGTGCCATGCACTATTCATGGGGGCACCTAATGGGGAAAAAGGCTCTCACTCAGGATAAGGAGTGCCAGGATTATTGTCCCTAATGTAGGGAACACTTGGTGCTTCATGCAGAACTGGGTTTGTGCAATGGCAGCTGCACCTGGCTGGGTGCTCTGAACACTCTGCAGCTCCTGGGGCTGATGGGGATGGAGGCAGCCCTTGCTATAAGGTGCTTTAATGATGTATACCTAATAAAGTTCATTAGAAGACCCTGTGGTGCAACATTTTTACACTCATTTTTCAAGTTTCCCCCCTCCTCCACTCCCCAATACCAGCAGTATTTGTGCAGTACTTCCAAATTTCCACTAACTATGCAAGACAACACAAAACTATTTCCTAGATATTAACCATTTTTTAAACCCATTTATGAGATGTACAAGGAAATAGCTGGGACTTACTTGATCCTTCATGAAAATCAGAAAGGAAAAGGATTTCCTTTCTTTCATTAGAAAGAAAACTTATTAAGCAATACTTGGTTTCACTATTTCCTGATGTGTTCCTTTTACCTGTATTTTGGCTGTAATGTACATTTTTCCATTACTCTTCTTGCTCAATCCTGTCAAACATAATCTGACGCTGTGTGTGAGCTCTCCCAAAACCTTAATTTGTAAAGCCTGGTTTTTCCTGCTTTAGTAACTAGATCTTCCTGATCTTCACAAAAATGGAATTCCTGCAGGGGTTGCCTTCATCCAAAGCACACAGACCAAGATTTAATGGGTCAGTGTGAGCCTGCAAACACAGATTACTGACACCCCTGGACCAACATTATAACATGAAGAATGAGTTATTAGTACCATTGTTGTCTTTGTCTCTATCCCTTCTCCAGAACAATTCTGGATGTTTGGCAGAGGATGGTGTTTGTCCTTCTGGCATCACCTACAACTGAGAGGCCGCTTCAGGAGAAGCTGAATCCCTCGAGCTGGATTGTCCTGAAAAGGAGTGGCTGAAAGTTGCAATTGTCTCCACACATGTTAGAATGAACACCTGAACTGGACATTTCATGTTGGACTCAGCTGGGTTAAAAAGCAAGAGGAGAAGTCTGGATCCTCCCTTAGGTAGGGTTTAAATGTAAAGGCAACAAATGAGCCACTGAAATTCTGAAAGTGAGAGATGAGGAAAGGTGAGAAAGATGGCCTGCTAGGAAGGAGTTCAGTTTCTAAGGATGGCAGACACCAACCTGGCATTTGATCCTCACATTTAAACAAATCACTATTCACAGCAATATTTTTCCTTCTTCCAAATACTTAATTTACCTGTAATTTAGAATCCATGTCACATATACAAAAATGTGACTCAAGTCTCCAGGTATAGTCTGTATATTTGACTTATCATGCAATCACCATTTTAAATTTCCCAACAATTTAGAACTTTATCTCTTTCTATTAGCACATGTCTACACACAAAAAGAAATGCAAAATACACTCATTCGTTTCTTTGTGGTTGCTTCATTTTTCAGATTTTAATATCCTTTTTTAATAAATCTTCTGTAATAAATACCACTTACCACTACAATAAGCAATAATGTTATTTCATAATCTTTACATTAGTTAACTCTCAGATCAGTATCTCTGTAAATTTGGCCTTTCATATCTTCTGGAGATAATTATAAAGGAAAAAAGGGAAAACATCTGCATTTCTTTATGAAATTAATATCTTCAGTGAAGTAAACTATGCCCCAGCAAGCCTAAATCATGCTTAGAAAGAGCAAAAGAAGTCATTCTCCTAAAGACATTTTAAAAATTATGTATTCCTTAACCAGAGAGAGCAAAAACATACAAAAACTGCTGAACTATAATTTCAGAGCACTTCATTTAGCAGGCTCCAAACGCCCTGGTTTTTCCTGGATGCACACGGTTCCATTGCACACAGGACACATTTGCTTCAATAACAAGAAATCACATGTATTTAAACAAAAATCTACTGTCGATTTTGGCAATAGGAATTTGTTTCGCTCTTAATGCACATGAACAGTGGGTATTTACTTGGGAGCCTACTTCTTTAGCTGGATTTTTTTTTCTTTCTCTGGATATAGATCACTTCTTTTCGTCTCCAAACGCCCATTCCCGTAAAGCTCATTTGAATTTATCTTGGGGAATCTCAAATAATCTTGGCAATATATTATATCATGTGTATGGTTTACTATTCTAATAAACACATCTTGTTTAGAGAATGATCAAGGGAGCCTGGGAATGTGGAACAGAATCTCAGCTGTGGAGAGCCTCCTATTCAGATGCTTTCAATTCCTTTCATTCTGCAAGATTCAAAGTGATAGCAGAATGTGTTTTCAAAGAGAGCAACAAGGCAAACAGCACTGGGATAATTTAGAAGCTATAGGCTTTTTTCATTTTACAAACTCCCTCGATCCGAAGTTTTTAAGATTAAATAAACCCAGTGGATAGGTTGCTGAGAAGGAAGCAACGTAGGAGGCAACAGGGTAACAGATTTGCTGGAAATGGCAGAGGCTGGGGGAAAAAAGAGAGTCTCTAAGTGGACGAAACCAGTAACATCCCTATTGCAATACATTATTACAGTTGTTAATTATCCATAAAATTAAAGAGGTGTCATCCTACATGTACAGCTCCACATACGGCGGTGTACAAACCTTACAGCAGGATTTCACGTGCAGTTGTCACAGAAGGAGGGGAAGGGAAGGCAGAATCCCTGCTCCAGATGACAAACAAGACGAGAAAAGCATGATGGTCAAAAGGGCAACAGTGTTTAAGTAAATACAGAATGAACCCTTTTTCCCTGTTCTCTCATGATCCATAACCATAAGCTATGTTGTTGCCTGAAAGTGCAGACATGCACTGTGCAGTGCATTAATCCTTCAAACACTAACAGATGCTGGCAGGGATTTAGGCTGGAATGTATTTACAAAGTGACAAATTATGTTCCGTATTATACAGAGAGAGAAAGAGCACCCACAAATAGGCTGATAAATGTCAGCTGCAGTCACGACAAACGGTTTATTTTTATTATACTGTAACCACAAATGTTTTTTGCAGGGAGGCCCAAAGATTTATTTGTTGCAGGAAAAAACAAGATTATATATGACACAAAGTAATAACTGTGAGATCACTGATGTTCTGGGCAGCTTGCCCTCCTGGAAGCTGTGTTCAGATTGAAAAATGTTGCTTAAAAATGGTATGTTATATGACACAAAATAAGTAGTTCATAAATCTGTATTGAAACAACAATAACTAATAATTAAAGACAAGTCTTAGGGCATAGCTCCTACAAGCTAGAAACGAAAACATACCCTTTCTTTTAGTGGAACGTTGAAAATGAAGCAACAATATTAAAATAAATCTGGTGGAATTGTTTCAGATTAAAGCCCAAGTGCTGTAATTGCGAGGTGGGAGCAGTGTACATTTCCAATGCGGTCGGAGCGCGGTGGACGGCTCGTGCAGCACAATTAATTGGCAGAATAGTGACGTCTGCAGGTTCACAAATGCATTGCAGCTATCTGGGAGGATGCCACAGCTTCCAAGAGATTTAAGGAACAGTTCTTTCCCCCCACTCTTAATATTAGGAAAATAAAAATATTAATATGGTTAAAAGTCATCATTTCTGCACTCATGAATAATGTCAGGATGCTTCAACGTAAGTAGAACTAAATATATTAGACAAAGAAATGAAAGAACTGAATAATTAGCTATTTAAGCCATTTTAATTGGCAGTTCATGGTTACAATCTCCTAGATTTAAACAATATAACATTGATAACTTACAGAACAGTATCCTCAAAAAAATAAACACATACACAAACTCTTTTGTTTCCCCAGCTGTTCGCATTCCCAAGCTAAGAGATGCATTGAAAATGGTCACATTGATATGTATGTAATTTTAGAAAGTGAAATAAAAGGACTGAATCACATTAGTAAAGATTTCTTGTACGAGGGTTGGCAGGATCAGCTTCTTAATATACACTCAATATACACAATATAGACTTGAACAAAAATATGAAGTCTTTCTGCATGCACAAGAAAATATCAGTAGCAGAATATGGAAACCTGCCTTTCTGCCCCCTGATCTGTGGTCACAAAAGGAGGGAGCTTTTCTCTACTTTCTTTCTAGAGAAATACAGTGTGACAAAAAAAACGTGAAAAAAATAAACACAAAGGCTGAAATTAAATTTGTGTGAAAACGTGGCCCATCTCAGGAATCACTGATATAAACCAAACGCATCATTAAATACGTAAGGTGGTAATTCCAAGGTTGTCTGAAAAGCTGAGATCAAAGTCCAGCCCTTGTATTTTACAGATGCACAGTGGGGCAGCCCCAGACAGGAGGGGTCGGAAGGCCACGTCCCATTGTTCCAACAATTAAGAAACTTTAAAATGGCTTTGGTGTAAATGTGAAAAAAGTTCAAAATCAAGCACCTTATTTTAAAGCACCATTAACATGAAAAGCTTTGAAATTTCATTTGCTAAATATACATTAACTTTCTGATAAAATTTTGATCTCAAGATAACAAAAGTACTCCAGAAAATAATTGTCTCATGCAGCAATATAGAGGGAGAGTGGACAGCCTCTCATCATTAAACTTACTTGTTTCCCAAATACAACTTGTGTATGAACAATATGGTCATGAAGATGAAGAATATGCCTTAAAAATTATATTTGCACAGGTATTTGTACATGAAAAACAAGGAATTGGTGCCATGACAGCAAATAAAGCAGCAGGAAAAGCATAACAACCACCTACTTTCAACTTTAAATATTTGCCTAAAGAATAGGTGTGCAAGATTGATACAAATACTTTACAGATAAGAGGGAAAGGGAAAAAATAATTAAAAAGCAAAACAAAACAAAACCAACCACCATCACTGCCTTTCCCCTTTGCAAAGGAAGCAAAAATCCTGAACACAAAGAACTGAACACCAGAGGAGCAGCATGCTAAGTTTGTGAGCAATGCTCTCTCTGCTGGACAGAGAGACTTTTCAGATGCCTTCTGCAATCCTGCAACCAGAAGTGTTAATGCCGAGTGTTAATGTAGTCATTCAATTATTAAATTGATTTAATTTAACAAGTATTGTTACACAGCTAAATAACCAGCACATATTCTACCTTAAAACTTTGGGGTTTAGGCAAGCAGCTTATGCTTTTCCCAAATGTTAATGTAAATACTGGCTGTACCTACCTGAACACCTGAAAAAATAGCAGGTACTGTATATCTTACCCATATGCCACATGCAAAAATGTAAAACATATTAACAAAAAAAAAAATTCAAAAAGAAAATTTCCAAGCAGATGTTTATAAACAGAAGGTAACGGATAAAAACCCAAACACAATGCTGCATTATGTTACATGATTCACTGATGAACCCATTGGAACTACAGCAAAAAGCCCTTCTGGAAAACTTCCAGAAATTAAAAGGTGCAAACAAGCTGCCTAATACCCTTGCGTAGACTGAATTCTTATGAAGAAAATAAAGTTTATTGTCTGGAAACAGAGAAAGCATGAGGAAAGCACTAAAGCAATGGAGGTGAACAATTAGACAGATGTTCACTTAAGGAAATAAAGAGAACAGAAGAAGCCATCACTGAGGAATTTTACGAGAATACTGACAACTCTGCACCTCATCAAGGGCACTGGTAAAGTTAAAGCCACTGAAGCCATTTCTCCTCAACTCCAGTATAACTGCTGACCTTGCAAAAGCCTGCATTTAGCAAATGTGGCTTAGGAAAATAGCATTATACTTTTCATTCTACTATTTTTTCCCCAAGTCCATTTATATACCTTACTGTATATTTCAAGAAAATTAACTTTATTTCCTTGTGTAATATTACATGTACTCTGAATTTTTTTCCTAACTATGCTCAGGTATCAGGAAAATCTATACATACAAAGCCTTTGTGACTTCAGTAAAATTAAATACTGTCAATTACAGCTGAGGCTCATAAAAGCATATACGTGACTAGCNCTGAGGTTCATAAAAGCATATACGTGAATAGCTGGAGTGGCTTGTGCTTAATATGATTATATATATGTTTCTAAAGTAGCCAGGGTTTGCATAAGATACAATCTGGCAATCTGGACGTGTTTTAGAACTTAGAACATTTGGCATTTAACTACTGAAAGAAAAATGGAGAAAAGGCATATTTTGTTGATAAACTGTCTCGTAGAGCAAAAAAATATGGGCATACATGCAGGCAAAAGGAGAAGGAATTAATAACACAAGGCAAGATTTTCTGTCAAGGACAAAAATCTTATTCTTCTGCGCTCGTGCAGGCTGAAGTACAAATGTAATTTGTTCCACAAATGTATCTCCTGCTTAAAATATAGTTTAAAAATTCTTGTTTCTGATAATACTTCTCTTGCAGATTTTCAGGAAAAAAGTAACCTCCAAATCTCAAATGCATTACTCATTTCTCCTTTTATCTACTATGTGTTTTCAGAAATTACTGTCAAAGAAACCAGAAAATGTATCTCAATATCACTAATAGAACTTCCACCACTTTCTTGGGTGCCCCAGGCTGCTTCCCACAGCATTCCTCAATTGTTCCTGGACTGTAAATACAAACACAAACCCATCCCCGTCCTCACACTGTACAGGGCACACAAATATCAGAAGTGGACCCAGCATTGTCCAGCTGTCCAGGAGTTGCCCTTAGCACTGGACTCTGCACACATCGAGCTTGTTCAGTAACATTAGCACAAAAAATCTGGGGTGTAGGGATAGGGAGGAAGTATGAATTAAAAGCTATGTCCTTATCTAAACATTATTTATACCCAAAGAAAACAGAAATCCTATGAAGTAGATTTTTATAAAACACTCCTGGTGTTTACCAGCCCCAGCTCCACTGACACGAAGGGACAAGCTCATCCCCTGCAAATGATTTTGTAGCGTGTGCAGTGCAATCAGGACTTGGCCAGCTCTGCAGGGGACAGCCTGCACATTTCCCACACACCACGGCTTGAAAGTTCTCGGTAACTTGGGAGAAATCCACAGGAAAATTTCATCATTCACATTTTAAATAATATAAAAGATGTGGAATGTGATTGATTTCACACTAGAGAGAATTGAAATTACAGTTATGGGATAGGTTTTTTCATGTACTGTAAGGTCAAGTAATAGTAAATAATTAATGAATTATGAAACAAGTTTTCCATAAGGCAACACATAAATTCTATTCAATAAGACCTAAAAGTGTAGTTACACCAAAAAGCCACATAATATATCACAAAATGAAGAAAATGCATGATGCTGAGGAATAAAGGGGGGCTGCCATTATATTGGAATAACTGTTACTCTTGTGGAATATAAATAAGATCTTTCCATACATACACATCATTTCCATAAGCTTTACATCTTACAATCTACTGGAAAAAGAAAAGAAAGGATTTTCAAGTTTTTTTGTCATTGCTTTTTATGGTAAATCTGTTTCCTCACCTCTCCAGCAGTCAGAGAGGTTCTCATGCATCGGGGAGTAGAATGATGAAGTGGATCAGAGTCTGGATGAAACCTCAGGGCTCCTTCTCTGATCTTACTGCTGATTTGATTTTTGGCTAAAATCAATGGGTTGCTGATCCATACTCCCTCTTTACCAGCTTGAATTTCACATTCTGTGATGCTCAGGCTGTCTCCCAGAATTCAGCACAGTGCACAATGTGATACTGAGGCTCCCTTGGTTAGACCTCTGCGGGTCACTGACACAGGCAGTAACCTGGATGGGAGGCAAGAAGTCACAACAGAAACACCAAAACCTATTCCTTGCCTTGACACCATAAAATTGATTTAGTTTGGAGATTTCTGGACTAGTTGATAGAAAACTTTTTTCTTCTTCTGCATAACATTCTGTTCTGACTCTATTGATGTTCTGACCTGCAAGACCATGGGATACTGGATTATATTTTCTGTAATGAGAAAAAGGGTTTGTTATAGAGGACAATATTCTGGATTTCAGGTTCAAGTATGGTGTAATATTACATACAGAAAAGGACCAAGGGGAGGAGGAAACATTATCAATTTTTGAGGAATGTGTTCTCTTCTATGACAGATTTTATAAATCTTTTTTTGAAGATTAAAAGCAGTCAGAACCATGCAGGTTTTCATGGGAAACCCATGGTTCCTCTGCTGTGCTCCACAGACAATGTTAAATCATTTACCGAATCCTACAGTTCTTGCAGCATTTCCAGGTACAACTTTCACAGCCACAATGTACCTTACAGACCACTTTCAGAACTGACAGTGACACAACGGCTGTGGACTCTGGAGCTGGATTATATTTCTCTTGTACTTCTATCTTGAAAAGCCCCTGACCACTGCCAATTTCTATTTTTAACTCCAAGCCTGACAAAGTTAACGGAAAATAGCCCTTTTCTCCCCTCCCATGACACCGTTCAGCACAATTTTTTTAGTCCTTTTACTTTATTCTGTCTTCTCCAATCTAAACAGCAAATTTGACCGGTTAAAGAGCACGGAATTGCACAAGGTTCCACAGAGCGGTTCGAGGCATGACTCACTAATTCTCTCAGGCCCATGCAAAAGCATGTGCCAAGAAAAGAACCAGAGGTTCATATTTATAAAACTTTGATTAAGTAGGCAATTTTAGGAGGATAGAGGCAAGTTAAAAAAAAAATTAAAAAGCTCCAAAAATACTGAATTTTGTTTTAAAAAAATCAACAGTATCCATATAATCAAATAAATTCAGGATTATTTCGTAAATGAAAGTATCCAGCAATGAAAAATGCCACCAGTGAAGTAGATCAGGCAACGAGCAACCATTTATGTGCTTTTTAACTCTTGTAAGTTTTAGATGACACACAAATACTCTTTCTTCCTTTCTGTTGAATTTTAATTCCTTACCAAGGTGTAAAGAACCTGTGCTCCTCTGCTACCACCTTTGCTGTGTCCTGGTAACACTGAACAGCTAAAATCAAATAGTGAAAAGGCTTTCCATGGAAATGACCCTTCTGAAGCCAGACGATTTTTTAAGCAGTAAATCTGAGTGGATTCCTGAATTCTAAAGCATTAAAACTGGTCTTTGTCAGGGTTACATGGATCAGAGACAGAATCTAACCAGAACAACCAGAACCATCCAAGTCTGAGTAACAGATGTTAAAATCTTCATGGCATCAGCTCTCATGAATGTGCCTCTTAATAAGATACAGAAAAAGAGAAAATTTAGAACTGACCTTTAAGAAATATTCTTGTTATGCTTTTTAGGCACAGTGAAGATAAGGAGAAACTGTTTTTTCTGAATGAGTATACTGTACCTTTAATGGTTCATTTGTAGTTCAGCGTAAAATCTGAACTATTTGTTGTTCATTGTTGCTATATTCTGTTCCAAGGTTCATAATTTGAAAATTGACTTTGGGGACTTTTTGCTTGGTCTATTAAAATGATTCATGTTGCATTCAACATAAATTGTGCATACACAGAGGAGGTTTAGCACACGTATCCACAGTATAATAACTAAAGTGAATTTTGTACAAGCTGCAGTTTGTGGCAAGGATGCAGTATCATTTGTCTTAATTTTTCTTCAGCATTACATTAGGCTCAGGCATTTACATTTTCAGGTATGGCTAAACACTTTAAAACTTTCTTTTTACAGCATGAGTAAAGAGAGAATCAAATCTACATGTTTATATGATGTAACAAAGTAATGCCTTTTTACTGTCTAAAGTACACATGGATTTACTTTCCATTTACCCTCCTGCACAAAGGCAAATGCAAAGTGCATGAAATATTCACCACCTATGAATCACACAGTGCTCCTATTAAAAAGACGATCATGTTCTGTTTTACCTTTCAAACCATGATATGGCAACAGCCACAGCCTCTAAATGGTTTTGTCACTCAAAACTACCAAAGTAATATGCAGTAAGGAGTAAGAGTGTTCGGAGTGTTTTATATGACTTTAGGACAATCTAGTGTCAGCTAACTAAATAATTAAAAGTAGAGATCTGATTTCAGGTACCAGGTTCAGAAATATTTCTTTTGCAAAAATCTGAGTAAGCGGATTTGCCAGAGCAGTGTGAATCACACCACATAGGTGGAGGGGGGAAGGAGACACCAAGATTTTCATCTCTCACTTGATCTTCTTTGAGTCTCAGAAAAAGCTCATCTGTTGTGTGCATTTATTTAACAACTAGTTTAATATTTCTAACATGGACGTTTTCTAGGAGATATTTCAACTTTCAGCTCTACTGGGTGTGATTTTTCACTAAGGTTATATTCTGGTTTTCATTTCTGCAGTGCAAATTTCTGCTCACACAGATTTTTAGTATAAAAGTGCCAATGCTCGAGGTTAGAAAATACTCAGAAATTAATATCAATGGACAAACTGTGTGGGCAGTCTGGAGAATTGGTATTTCTGTACAAAAAACTTGTATCATATAAGAACAAAATGACCTGCACATTCAGGAACTAATCAATCCCTACAAGTTACGTTAGTTGGATTTATTTATATACCAAATTGTAGGACTTGCTACTTGTTTTTACAACTTCTGCTTTCATTAGGAGCATCAGTTTCCCATCACATTTTGAAATTACATAAACACTTATCAATATCTTGGAAACATCTAAAGATCTTTACTGACTATATTAATTAAAATTCCAGAAATTCAAGGTAAAAGTGCAGTGCAGAAAATGAAGAACAGAAATCCACATAGAAGTGCTTAATTTCCAAATGCATTTGGAATCACAGAGATGCAGGAACTGTATGTGTTAAATCACATGGGCTAAAAAAAATAAATAAAAAAAAATCTATATTTTAATCTTTTTGGGCAGAAACAAATTATCTTATTTACTACATGAATGGTTTCCTCAATTTGACGCCAATCTTTGGAGGCAACTTCAACCTGTCTGAATTAAACAGTCTGCAGAAGAAAAGACTAGATTATTTATATTATAGAATACTGTTAAAAAATAAAATTGAAGGATTACTTTACCACACATTGAAAATAAGAACATGCACATCACTCCAGCTTACAAAAATCTAATTTTACTTTTTCTGTTCTGAGAGAACTTTGATAAGTTGGAGACATGTTTATCTATACACGTAAATATGCATGTGCATGTATAAATTCCCCCCAAATGGACAGCACCTAAAAAGAGGGGGAATTCACAGAATTGTTTTGCGCCTGTGACCTGTGATTAGAAATGTAATTAGAATAATCTTTGTTATTTAACCTTTTAGATGGTCCTAAAGTCCCTATCTAAACCATCCTATTATTCTGTGATCATCACCACAATAAAAACATTTTATTATCTATTTAATCCAAAGTATCTCTTTTTATTGGTGAAACATTTTAAGTGTAATAATAATAATAATAAAATTCTGAACATCTGTTAAATGACTGTTGCAAAGACTTCAGAAGTGAAAACCTTAATGTTACCCTCACCAAAGCCAAAAACAAAAGCTTCATGAGTATCTTGAGCTTAAACTGAGGTAACCCAGACACAGCTAAGTCCCGGATATCATGCAACTGTCAATGTCACATGTGCTAGCAAGAGAATGTCATATTAAATTAACATCTACTACTCCTCCAGTGACATGTTACTTTGCACAGAATGACTGAATTTATGTCAAAATTGAAACCACAGTTGTGCATTCAACTATCAGGAGAGCAAAACTGATCAGTGCACAAATACATAAACCCAAGGAAACTGTTGAGAAAATGCTACTGGCATTTCAGTTTTTCAGGAAACTACTCTGAGTATTTTAAAAGAAGTGAATTACTACTGAGAATAAACTAAACATGGGTGTAACTGTACTTAACACCCTGCATGGGGCCACAGCCACCCAGGTGTATGGCGACCATCAGAAAACAGCTCATTGCTCTTGGGAACAAAACCTTGTACATGAGTGGTAAGAAGGGAAAGGGGCAAGAAGGAGCAGCCGAAGGATGCAGGAGTGCTACAGGTGTGCATTCATGAAGGTGTTGTGGGACTGATCAAGCAGAGATTGTGGGAAAAGCAATTTCACTGCAACTTTATCTCCTTGGGTCCTTTTATCCCTCCCTCTCCTTTAACTATCACCCCCCTGGAGGAGATGGAAGCTGTGCTGCACCCCAGCACTAGGCCTGAGTGCTTTGCCTCAGAACAATACACATGGGAGAGCCAAGGATTGTTTCTTCTGAAAAAACCTTCCTTTTCAGAACTACCAGAGAGTGCTTATACTAAAGAACAAATGGGAACCATTCAAAAACCTCCCGTTCCAAGCAGATGAACATTCTTGGATACACAAAAGACTCTCATAAGCAGCCACTTCAACAAGAGTCCCACGGAACACCCCGGGTGCCAAAAGCCCCTTACAGCAATCTGCGAGAAGGAGAAATAAATTAATCAAACTGCCAAACGAAGAAGGCTGGGTTTGACCTCCTTCTGATCTCATTACTTCTCTATTACCCTTTTGAAAAACATCCTCTTACAAAGATCACTAATTGAAGATTATGTGGAGGGGAATCGCACCTCTCCATCACCGTGGTAACTTTGACTCATTTGTCATTCTAATAATTCACTTCTTTTCTTTTCTGAACAGACAGAGACATTAATAGACTACCATCAGTTAAAAAGGCAATTTTTCCATTTAATTGCACTCATTAAATACTGGAGTAGAACAATTGGAAAAGCAATACTCTCAATATTTAATCATACAATAGCAATAATGAAACATTACTTCAAAACAAACGTAGCAACATGTAGGATGACATAAAATGCCTGCTGTAACTTCTGCAGCACCAATGCAATTTCTGGTAAAGGTATTTGAGCCTTTTTTCCTTACTTTTTTTGACACTTGGGTATATGAGTGGTCTAACAGCATTGACTACAGCTATGCACTGGAGAGAAACCAGTGGGCAAACTGCTCTGTAATTACCTCATCTCTCTTGTCACTGAACCACAACAACAGAAAGGATTTCATAA
This sequence comes from Pomatostomus ruficeps, assembly GCA_013400735.1. NCBI lineage: Eukaryota > Metazoa > Chordata > Aves > Passeriformes > Timaliidae > Pomatostomus > Pomatostomus ruficeps. The sequence goes on from VYZT01043210.1 coordinate 189,045, forward strand.
ACCAAAACTGCGAGTCAGTGTATTTGTAGGAAATATTGAACAAGACTGGATCTGCACACTATTTTACTGGAACAAATTGTATCACTTAGGAATGTAATTGAAGATAAAAAGGTTAATCACACTGGTGGAGTGACTGCAACGGGCACAGCCATCACGTATTTATTTGCCTGGGATATCTTATTTTCCATCTCCTACAGAAATCCTACGTCTGTCTTCAGTGTAAGTGCATTCCCATTATAGAAAGTTCACTGTAGTTTAATACTACCATAACATAGTAGGAGCTATAATAAACCTTTGAGTTGAGGAGATGTGCAGAAAATTTAGAAGTGCCTGTTTCAATTTCAGATGTCACAATACACAACGGCTGTCAAGAAATGCTTCTACTTTTACTGCAATTCTAAATACACAAAACCCAGCCAAGCAGTCAGGCAAACTTCACTGGGACTATTCATGTCAATAGATACCACTTTATCTGCCATTTTCTATCTGGCTTTCCTGCAGGACCAAATTATTTAAATATTTCATTTAGAATTCGATGAGCACAGCAGTCAGGGTTGGTGACCAATATCCAAGTGTGCTTTGCCACTCTGGATTACAGCTTTTAAAAGTGAGTAGGTCAAAGGTTTTAGAAGAGAAACAAAGAGAAATACTAGAAAGTCATTTGGTTTGAGCTTTCATTTGAGCTGCAGAGCAGCCATTTCTCCCAACTGTTGTACACACTGAGTGGTATCACCACTTTACAAAGATTCCAGCTCACATCAATCAGATTATCAGGTAGATACCATGCTCTGCTTGTTCAGTGGAAGAAGTGAGGGATAATCAGTAAAAGGAAAGAAGTTTTTTAAGAAACCAGTTATGCTGGCTACCTTTGCTAGGAAAAGATATGACAAGTGTAGTATCTCCTTAATCAATTATTTATTCAACACTTGCATGTGAGCAACCTTATTGATTCCAGTGAGACTAAGTGCCAGACCAATATGAAAGAAAATGACAGCAGGACAGGAAGTCAAGAAGCATCATGCAAGGCCAGGTCAGAAAGGCTAAGACGTATAAGATAGTGGCATATTCAATTCAGGAAAAATTGCAATTTAGTTTTATTCCTCTAACTACAAATCATATCATAAAGTTTTCAATTACAAATCTCTATGTGCAACATTTTACAGTCAAAGAACAGTCCCTGAATGACTATAGTACAAGAATTAAATATACAGTGATACCAAGGATCTTACTTATACAGAGCTTTTATTATAATTATGTTATTATTTACCTATACAAGTTGCAACTTTTTATATGAATACTAACTTAGCTTATATTTAGACATTAGTCTTTTTAAACAAAATTTCCCATCCCTTTAAAATCATATGTAACTATTGTTAAACCAGCAGCTGTGGTCCGAGTGAGGAGTTGATGGCACCACACGAGCCCGTGCAGCAAGAAAAGAGCGATTCTGAAGAGCAGGGAATGGGGCAGTTGGGGTAAACCCATCCCCCAGTTCTGCTGTTCTCATGTGCTCCATCATTTAGAACATGCAAGAGATAAAGTGTAAGAGATCTTCATGGATTCGGTGATAGAAAGGGCTTGAAAAAATTCCCTTTTCTTCCACCCCAAACTTCTCTAGCTGGTCAGCTAACAGTAAGCAATACAAGGTATATTCTAACAAAGTTAGTAAAACAACTTGAGAAGTTTAAATTGTTCACAGGATCTGCACATGAGGGCCAAAACCATTTACTAACCTCACTGATTTAGAATAACAAAATTATACCTGATGTGAGACAAAAGCACAGAGCAAACCTGGAGGAGGCTACCTAAACACAACTGAGAATTTCACAGCTAGAAGTGTGTTTAATCAGTGCTCTCCTCAGAGCGGTGAGGTACAGTGTTCATAACTGCTCTGTTCAGTACTCAAGCTGAGCATCTAAACATAATGAGTCAGAAATGGCTTGCATGAAAAGCGTGAGTAGTTATACAAATGAATGATACATAATGAATACATAGTAAAGAAAGTGTATTTTGGAGGAGTGCAGTAACAAAGACGAAAGATTTTGCAGAAAATTGAAGTCTAACAAAATACCATGGTTTGCTACTTAAAGTGCCAGAACAAAATACCGTTGTGCTCATTTGGAGAGGAAAGCAGTGATCATTTTCATTCCAATTCAGATGTAAAATTCCCTGCAAAAATAACACTCAAATGTATGCCTTTTCCTTCAGAACACATTCTTGCAAAAATTCCAGATATCAGGCTTTCAGAGGGGCACAGAGAGAAGCAAGGAATGTCTCCCCTTGCACATGTGCTTTCCAGACCCATCGGCGCAAGGCTCCTGCCTCATTCTCTGTGTGAGAACACGCTGTCTGCCAAGGCTGCCTTGTGGTTAAGGAAATGTAAATGTCATGCTCCATTATCTGAACAGGGTTCAAAGTGGTTTTCTGACCCACACCCCCATCCTCCATGTATTTTTACATACATTAGAAGCACTGCTGGTTCTTCAAGCAGTATTTCAACACCTGCAATAGAGCAGGCTGCTGTCCAGCCAGGCCAGGTCCAGTTCCTACAAAGGATAGCCAGGATTGAAACAACAAAATGATTCTCAGCAATGCAGGGCAGCATTATAAAACCTTCTTCAGGTGCTTGTTAACGATACAGCAGCAACCCCTCATCTTGCATCAACTCATTTATCCATATTGATGACTTGTTTGGTGTTGAGATATGAAAATTTCAAGAAAAAAAAATACACTATTACTGATAGACATGCTGTATCAATAACTCCATTCTCAGATGTTCCTTCTTTCAAGCCACCAGAGAGAAATAAAAACACCCTGGATTGCCAGACCTACACATTCTCACATTCTCACCCCAAGCAAGTCAAGACACTAAAGGAGTGACAACCATCAAGGTTTTATCCTCAGAAAGTACTCACTGACAAAGACAAAAAGCACAAATGGACCATTTTCTTTACCCACCCATTCCAACATGAGTCAGACTCTTTTTCAACAGTATATATGTGCAAAACTTCATTGGGAAAACCAAACTATAAACAGGTTGAAAATGAAAACTAACCACCTAAGATATACTGGAGGATATTGAATTTTTTATGAGGGTGCAGTGTCCAGCTACAGAAGTACCCAAACTGTTCATTTCTGAAGACCAGAAGGGTACAACAAGGGAGAAATCATCTTGCACATGTTCTGTCATTGTCCCTCTTTAGCCATCTGCCACTGACCATTATTTGAGACAGGGCGCAGGACCTGATGGATTTTCAATTTGATTTAAATGTTGTACTTAGGTTTTTAATACTAAAATCTCAAATCATAGAAAGTGAATTAAATGGCTTTATACCTGACATTATAGGACTTTTATTCTAATGGTTTAGTTTCAATCACCTTCAGTTTTGCATAGGCAGCCCAAAGAAATTGAGTCAATATACCTGTATGCACATAACATGATTTATTGTCTTCTCACTGGAGACATCAAGGGTAACCTTAGGTTGATGCTTTATCGATTCAGTATCTATCATGTAAAGGATATAAAATTGGTTTCCTGCTTTTAAGACCAGTAATCCACAAACATACAAGCTTCCTCCCCAGCACCTGAACTGTGTACTGTGGCCATAGTCTGAGCAATGACAAGGATTAGGGTCAGGTAATTTTAACTTAGAAATCAAAATCCTGATCAGAGCATGCAGAAATTGATAATTTGGGCATTTTACCCATTCAAAGGAACTTGGGGTAAAAAGTGGACTGCAGTCAAGCCTGCTCTTCACTACTCAGTTATCATTGTGAATACAGCAAACAACATACACAAAATATTTCTCATTTATCTAGTTACTTGCTTGAAGAAATCCAGGCAGAGCATCTGCACAAGAACAATCTACGCACATGAGGCATTTCAAAAGCAGCAAAGTCATGGCAGAGATGAATGAAATAACTTCATCAAAAGCTAAAGAAGTAGCACATAGAGGAATAAAACCTGCCTCCAAGAAGCCATAAATCCACTCACGATTCCTGTCTTCTCATCCTTCTTTATGTTTATTTGGCTAGAAGGGAGAAAAAAATTAAAACCTAATTTTTCAGGACTAGTAGGAAACCTCAATACCAGCAGAAAAAAATAGGGTAATTTATAGAGTTGAAAGAAAATGCAAACTAGGTCACTTATGGTATAAACTAAGTGAATGCCACTATGTGCAAAAAGTAGATCATACAGTTTAAAAAAATAAATAAAGCACAACTTGTCTTTTAAAGCATTGCTTTAAAAACAAGGGGGGAAAAACCCAAGGCTTTGCACTGTTAAATGTTACAACTGCTAAGACTTCAAACAAATCATCTGTGGTCATAAACAGGTGCCCACCCTTTGGCCCTGCTGTATTCTTGAATTCTTACCCCTTCTGAGGTGCAAGCAGGACAAAACGAAAGGAAGGAAAACACCTAAACGACATCATAGGAAGAATAAACAGAGTAGGCGAAGAACACGTACACTGTGCAAAGCCCAAGCACGCTTTTCAGTCTCTTTAATACCATGGAACTAACAGGAAAATAAGAATGCTACTTGTACTTCTTTAACCTTTCCAGTAAAAATATATTTAGCTGCTTTACCAACATTTACTGTCAAAACATTCCCTGAAATTAAAATGATAAATTAAGTGTAACAAAACAAGTAATTCAAGTAACTATAAAATTCAGCAAAAAGGAAAAACCATAAAGCCTGAAATACTCCAAACTTCCAGTCCTCATTAATTCCCAATTTGCATGCCTGGAGTAGGCTGTTCATTGCAGCTACACAGCCTGCACTAAGGACTCAGGGTCTGGCTTAACTAGACTGTCCAGAACACTTTATTTGTCTCAATTTACAACTGCAGAAACAAAATATATCAATCCTGAACAGATCTCATTTCATAAGATGCTGAATTCCCAGTGACTCCTAAATAAACTGCAAAGGGAATTCAGCTTTCTTTACATAGGAGACCTAAGAGGTCACTTAAGGTCACAACTTCATTTACTGACAGAAGCAAGAGGTAAAATTCTGGAAATCCTGGTTTCCAGGCCTATACTCAGCTTGTACAGAAGCTTATCTCAGCTCAGATTTTACAACATAGGCAAATACATTTATCACATGGAAGAACAAAAAAGCAAGTTCAGTGTTCAGACAAACTGTATTGAGCTGATAACAAATAAATCAATTTTGAGGTTTTTAGCTCCTTTATCAATAGCACTCTTACAGATCGAGAATTTTCTAACAAGAAGCTTTGACTGCTGACTATACAATTTCAACTTTTTTTTTCTTTTAAGCATGTGCCAGATTATGCTTACTGGTATAAAAACAGCATAAATTCACTTCCTCTGGATTTACACTGCTATAGCTAAAATCCGTTTCTAAAGTCAATAAAACGGGTTTAATGAAAAATAAAATTTAAAAGTTACAATAAAAACAAATGATTTTCCCATAAAAATGTGGTGATACATGTCAAAGTACTACAGCTGAGACTACAGACAGAAGTATTATTCTGAAATCAGAGGGACTAACTAGAATGAGATTCTCTTAAAGGCAAGTGAGTATATCGGAATTTATCCCTGCTGTGCAGCTTGAAATCTCAAAGTTACTTATTACTGGAAACTTCCTTTTCTCACCCCAGATCACTGATGACAGGTCTTGCTGCTTCAGCACCCCATGCAGTGTCCTCAGATGCAGCCTCTTCTCTGCTCCCACAGCTCCCTCCACACTCCTGACGCTTTGGCCCTTCTGCCCTACCTGAGCCCTGTCCCAGGGATCCCTGCCTGAGCCCTGTCCCAGGGGTACCTGTGTGAGCCCTGTCCCAGGGGTACCTGTCTCCAGCCCTGTCCCAGGGGAACCTGCCTGAGCCCTGTCCCAGGGGTACCTGTCTCCAGCCCTGTCCCAGGGGTACCTGT
>VYZT01043210.1:195152-304681 GCA_013400735.1 Pomatostomus ruficeps
TGTCCTCAGATGCGGGCACCTCTCTGAGCCCTGTCCCAGGGGAACCTTCGTGAGCCCTGTCCCAGGGGAACCTGTCTGAGCCCTGTCCCAGGGGTACCTGTCTCCAGCCCTGTCCCAGGGGTACCTGCCTGAGCCCTGTCCCAGGGGTACCTGCCTGAGCCCTGTCCCAGGGGTACCTGTCTCCAGCCCTGTCCCAGGGGTACCTGCCTGAGCCCTGTCCCAGGGGAACCTGTCTCCAGCCCTGTCCCAGGGGTACCTGTGTGAGCCCTGTCCCAGGGGAACCTGTCTCCAGCCCTGTCCCAGGGGTACCTGCCTGAGCCCTGTCCTCTGGATGGTCCTTGGATCCCTGCTGAAACCTCATCCCAGCCCTGTCTGGCCCCACATCCTGCTGCTCCTGCCTGCATGACATGAATCACCCTCCTGCCTTTTCTGGGACTGTTCAGGGCATTCTTTATCCCCACCCAACTCAGGAGCCCCTGCACAGCTGAGCTTCGGGCTCCCCCTCCCAGCTCCTGCTGTGCCCTGGCAGCACTACTGGTACACCTTCCAAACATTAACATAACACACCAGAGCTGCTCTCTCTCAGCAGACACCTTCTGTGGAGCTCAGTGTGCTTTCCTGGCTGGTGCATTCTTTCACTGAATTCCCAGTTCTTCTAGGAGTCAGATTTCTGATATAATTCATTCTATCATCCCAACACAAAATAAAAACACATCTTCATTTCCATCCACACTGAGACCAATTCAGATTTATTAAGGCTTCCTTGATATTCAGTGATGTCTTATAAGCACTAAATCATCATGAAAGCTCCATAAGCAAGAGGCTGCAATCCTAAAAAACAAAAAACAAAACCCAATCAAACAAGAAGCCCTCTGAGAAGAATACATCTCCCACACAGCACAGAGCTTTCTAGAGCTGCCCAGGATGAGCACTGTACATCTCCTGCTCCTTTGTCTCTCTTTGGGTGATCAATCACATCCAGCAACAAGAAGAAATGGGAACACGTTCTGATCTCTGGGCTTCTGGGATGGCTTGAAAACCTGCAGAGCGCTCCTCTCATGCAAAAACAAAACAATAACAATAAGAATGAGCTCCAGCTTTTAAGATCCTCACTCCAAGTACTGGCCTTAACTTGTCCTTGGACTCCTTCCATGCTATCATGATATAAATGCTTCCTAAGCAGCAAGACACAAGGACTATAACTACATTTAAAGACAAAACACACATATAGAGCTACTTTTGCTCACTGTTCAACAGCATTATTAAGAAATCTAGTTCTGAAATGTTTTCTTTGGTTCTCTCAGGAAATGTGCTATACATCATTATTTCTACTTTCCACAGCAAAGATTTTAATAAACAATTCTGCAATTTCGTTTATAAAGGACATATGAAATGGAACAGCAAAGTGTTCATTTTCACACAGTGAAATTGTCACCAATGGAACCTGAGGGATGTTTGTATTTGTAGAGTTTTATTATACAGACTAACTGGAGGTTAAGAAGGCAAAAAGCACAGCAAGAGAGGAGCGTATTTGTGTTTTCAAAACCTGGGTACAGTCAGGAGGGCTGTACCTGTCAATCCCGTGACGTTTGGGGAACTTTAAGCCTTGTAAACCAGGCTGAACTTGTCATGGACAAAGTCAGTCGCCTACTCCATGTCACAGCTCCATAAGCCTGCTCATGTGAGACCGAGGAACTTGGCATAGCCCACGAGCCTGTTCCTGGCTGGATTTCCCTGGCAATGCAGCAGCAGCAGCTTCCTGGGGCTTTACATATCTCTGCCACAGTGAGAATATTTGGAGGGTAACATGGCAAACAACGACAGAGGACACCCAGAGACATCAATTCCAGCGTTCACAACACTCACTCTGGTAGAACTTCAGATGCTCCAATGACCTTTTGATAAATCAGCAACACAAGGGCATTACTATTGCACAGTACTTAATACAATACTTACTCCCCTCCAGCGTAAAAATCTGTATTTAAGCTTCCCTGAGAGATGGCTCAAAGTATTGGGCACATTTTGCAGGCTTTTTGTACTTAAGAGCACAATCCTTTCAAACCTTCACTGCAAGGAAGCAGAATTAGTTCCTGCTGTACCTCAGAACTTAGAAGCTATTTTAAAGGATGTTTTCATCACACCAGAATCAGTCCCAAGTGCTCAAAAGCCTTCTGAGCATGACACTTTTCGAAAATTGCTAATAGATTTTACACTTTATGGTATAATTAACACAGGATGTAAAATTGCTAAAATATCAGCAAGAAGGAGTCAGATATATTTTAAGTACTTCAGGAGGCAGCCCAGCAAAGCTGTTGATCCACCAAAAGATCAAACTGATGCTGAGAGCAGCCTCCAGTTTCCACAATTGTTAATCGAAGGCAGGAGCCACACAACAAATGCCATCCCGAGAGTGGGTAATGACTCTGATGTGGAGTGAAAGAGCATTGAGACATCTGCACCAGATAAAAGTGAAAGCTTTCAGAAAATGAACCTAGAAAAGGAAAAAAAAAAAAGGAAATTTGGTATTTTGCAGCCTTAGTTCCAACCTGATCCACCATAACTAAACTCGGTTGAAAACAGGACATTTTGACAAATTGATACACCAAACAAAAACCTTATCTTTGCTTCTTTTCCTCACATGGAATAATAATAAGAAAGCCATTCAAAGAGATTCTGGAGTTTAATAAATGGTAAAAAGAGGGGGTTGGTCAAATTTTAATCTGTTTGACCATGCAAACTGCATTGAATCTGATAATGTTCATGAGAGGTCTACTGAGGGACTTGCATCCTGTATGAATTATACCCAAGGCTCTTAAATTCATTTGAATGCATTAATTCCTAACCTAAATCACAGAAAAGTAATATACTGTTATTGTATTTTCCAATGTCTACTCCAGCACAATGCACAAACAGAAGAGTAGTTCATTTATATCATGTAGATTCATTAAAAATGAAATCACCTCCTAAGTCTGTGTGTGTTGATTTCTGAGTCGCAAACATTCGTATTTCCCATGTGTAGGAAAGGAATAATTTTATACTTAGGTGTATTCAAGGCTTTGAACTTGATATACATGTAATATTAGAGAAGGAAAATAATAGTATAATGAAAGATTCTCTATTTCATGTGTTAGAAAACAATATGTTTTCCTCATTAAACCCTCAGATATAAATTCTATAAACCATGAAATTACCTTTGAGCCCTTACTGAAATAACCAGTTCACAAATAAATGATCCATGCAGGAAGAAAAGCAAAGATTAAAATAATAAGAGAAAGTTATATTTTTATATCAGAAGTGAGAGAATAAAAGGAAAAAATCCAAAGAATTCCTACTGAAGTACAGACTTGCAGAGCAGAGATTCTGCTTGAACAGGTGATCCTGAACAATTTAACTCAGCCATGCTCTGAGAGGTACATTTGTCATACGATCCAAGATTATGAGGAATTAACTTTCATGAGAAACTGAGACAAACCTGGTCAAGGTTTGCACAGCTTTTGCTCCACCCAAGTTCCACCACGCACCATGCATCCTGTTACCGAATCAGCACCAATTAAACATTGCTGATTGGGTCAACCCTTCATTCTGCTCCTCAAGCAGCCTCCCCAGGTGTCCATTTCAGAAGATGACAGTTAAGATGAAGGTTACAAGGGTGACTTCTCTGAAGCCTGTCAGGCCAATTTTCCAAAAAGTCCCTAGCTCAGAAGCTCTGAACGCCATTAAAATCAATCCTACCAAAGGGAAGTCAGGTTTGGTTAACTGGGAAAGAGACAGCTGGTGGGATTTGGCGGCCTCCATCAGAGATCACCACCAGCAGCCTTCCCCTCAAAACCACTTATTATTTCTGGGGATGTCACTCCACAGGAATTATTCCCCATTTCTATCACAGTCCCCACCAGTCCCGCTCATTTTCCCAGTCTCACTCCACCACAGGCTCTGGATTTTCCTCACAAGTCCCTCCCAGCAACAAAGCAGCCACAATTCAGTTCTTTCTCTAGTGACCTTTTTGCAGCATTTCGCCACTTTGGGCACTTTGTGGCAGTCAGGCATAGTTTTGTCAGGCTCCGGGGGCTTCCAGGTGTGCAGCCCCCAGCACGGGCAGGCACCTCCCCAGTGCAAACACAGCTGGCTGTCAAACCCTAGGGAAGGGAGAGAAATCCAGATCTGAGGAGGCCTTATTAACCTACAGAAAATGGAGAATAACCCAACATTTATTCCATATGCTATACTGCAGTTAAATTGATGTCTAGTGGTTTTCTTTTTCCCTTATAGTATCTTTCAAAGCATTTTACTAGGGCCATGAGCAAAAGCAGATTAATTTTGGAGATATGGAAACTCAGGAACAGAAAGAAGAAATTACTGCATTAAATTAATTTGGTTTTCAAGGGACAAAGTGCAGGCTCTCTGAGGGCAGAAACATAAACAAGAACCTATGCCCTAAATATCTTTGAATCTAAATTAAAAAAAAAAAAAACAGGCAGAAGATAAGAAAACGTTTAGCATGTGAACATATGAACAGAGAGACCTTTTTGCAATATGAAACAGAAAGAGGGAAGGGAACTGCTGAGGTGGAGAAACATGGCAAGAGAAGGAGCAGAGCACGCAAAGGCTGGAGCTCAACCCCAGCTGGCACAAGGGACAAAATCCTGAAAGCAACCAGAGAACAGGCTGATGTCCCTGTCATCAGTGACAGGTTCTGCTTCCTGCTGTGCCAGCTTCAGCCTCTGGCTGACCCCTCCATTCAGCTGCTTTCCCCCCAAAACATGAGCTTGGGCAAGGCTACGCTGCAGGTCCCCGGGGAGCCCCTCGCGCGCAGCTCTGAGTCCGTGGAGCATTAGAGAAGAGAAGTCATTATGCCTCACTCAATTAAAACAAGGGCCTGCAAACATAATTGCCTCCATTTTTTAGAGCTGCAGGGTATCATCCACACAAAACAGTGGTGATTCTTCAGGTAATCGAGTGGCAAAGCTTTTAAGTCAAGCCCAGCACTATTTACCTACTCTACAAAAATAAGAGCTAACAACTCTGGGAGCAAGGCTAGATTGGGACATCTGTTTGGAAGTTTAAAAAAAATAAATCAAAAACCAAAACCAAACAAAAATAGGGAATTATGCACTGAAAAATACATCAGACTGCACCCAAAATTCCATTACCACCCAGAATTCAACGTCTAACCTCTGTATTCACCGTGTAGTCAGCCCATTGCCATTCCCTTAAAGTGCAGTAACAAACACAATTCACACGTTTTGGACTTAAAACAGCAGAAACAGAAAAGCATCCAATTCTTTATTTAACTTGGAAATCTTTGATAGAAAGGCAAACTAGTATTCCTGAATGTTTACTCAATAAAAACAACACTGACTCCTTTTCTTTTCAGCAACACTGGAAGTTTAGATATGTAATGTCAAGAGGACATGAAATTTTAAGACTGAATTCTAAATGTCTAAAAACAAGCACCTATATACTGAACACAGTGGCAAACTCTCAAACACTCTGGTGGTGTTAGATGTGCCTTTTGTACCTTAATAAAACCAGTTACAAGGCAGCTCCAGTCACAGACAGGAATTTCAGTTAGCACGTATTAACAGCCCGCAGTGGGCAAATGTTCAAACACATTACGGTTTTAATATAATTATAATTGTTGAACATGTTCAACCAATTAGCCACAAATATTCTGTTTATCTGAGATGCTGCCAAAAATTGTGAGCTGCAGTCAAAATAACATGATACTGTCGTCCTTCTGCAAAGAATAGCACTAAATCAAAGGCAAAAACATATGGAAAAAGCCAAAGCAAATATCTTATCTGATATTTTATAAATCATCAAATACTGTATTTTAAAAATTCTACCCGTACAGATATTAACTGTCACATATATTTATTTGATAAATTCACATTTTAAAAGTTCATGTCACCTACTAAAACAAAGGGCTACAGAATAACTCGCAGCGCATGTTTCTTTTTTGTCCAGCTCCCAGACATCAAAATTCCACAAAGCATAAACAAAATGCAGATAACTGAGAAACACCCGTTAAAAGCTGATGTGCCTTTAGGGTTAAAAACAAAATCATTTGATTGCCTGCTTTTCTGCATCAACTGCACAAGTACAAAACTATTTTAAACAACCAGATGAGTCCAACTTAGGAGGGAAAAAAATTAAGTCACTACGATTTGTCTTGAAGAAAGAATTATTAAAAACCTGGGCTGTACAATTCCTATTTAGACAATCTGCAATGCTGCAAAAGCACTTTTTTCAGTGGTGTCCCCTAAATAATTAAGCTGTTCCTTTTACCATACTTCCTATATTACAGAAGTCATTTTCCTACAATAAATCAATAACTCATTCCTTATGTCAGTCATTTTTCTCCATTTAACTGAACGGGCTAAAGACCAACACTGAAAGTTAGATTATCTTTGAATTATGGGTGTGATTTAAAATTCAAAGTACTGCGCTAAGGAGCCTTTTAGAGTGACCACTCCACGGGCTCCCCGTGCAGACAGCCCTTCCCAGAGCTGCCCACAGCCCTGAGCAGAACAGCAGCTCAGAAAGGGTTAAAAATGTGAGTGCTGGCAGGAAAGGGCCGGCACAGAGCACAGCCAACACTTGCCTTTATTTACGGAATTAAAAATCCAAGCAACGGGCGAGAATTCCAGCAGCATCCCCAGCACCGCCACTCGCTCAGATTAAGTCCCATTTGCATCCGATGCTATAATTTATTCAAGCAGCTTCCAGTGACCTTCTTTTGCAGGCATTATCAATTAAAAATTTAGCCCCACCATCAAAATACTTGAAAACTCTGCTTGTTTCTTAAATAATCCAATGAAAATGAAGAACGAAGAAAATTAAATACTAAAATATCAATTTCTCCCCATTTTAATGAGCATATAATAGAATATCTTAACATCAGCATGTAGTTTAGTCACAGGTTAAGGGAAACACTGGTACATTTTACATTAATTTATAGCATAAAATGTGCTTTTATTAGAAATAAATCACTGACAAGAGAGTAACTGATACAGACAAGAAGAAAGATAATATGTCGAAAATGCCCTAAAAAAAAATTTTTATACTTTCAGCAATTTGCAGGAAAATTGATAATATTAAGGAAAACAAATTTCCAGAGGCAATCTTCAAACAGTGCAAGCCTGGGAAGCCTGTATCAATTAATTAACTGTGCTGTCTCAAAAGAATAAAACAATTTAATCCATCCTTCTATATTAAAGGTATGGATTTGTTCACATGGCTCTGTCATCTATTAGCTGTCTATGAATCTAAAGCACAAGTTGTTGTGACATTTGGATTCTCCAGGACTAATAACCATCATTTCACTACCTCAGCTATGCTTCATTTTAAGATTTTCTTAAAAAAACTTCACAGGCTGTTTCCTACCTCTGATGTCCAACACCAGTGACTAACACAGCTGGACAGCCCCTCTGGTCATGCCTTGCCTAGAGCTGTCAAAGAGGAAAATTTTTGGTTCAAAAACCCTTTCTAAAATTTTTTTTTAAACTTTATTTTTACTGAGCTTTATTTTATTGTTAGGTTTGAGTTCCCACTCCATGCACTGAAATTAGCAATTCAGAGAAGCACTTTGTGCCAAGATCTCTGACTTGGGGATATGTACAGAATCAGGATTGTTATTTTTTCATGTAGCACACCCTTACAATCAATCACTGAATTTTTTTTTTTAAGATTACATAACTGCAAAAACTGCAAAAGGGTACTTTTTTTAAACACAGAAACTCTCATCTTTCAGCCTTAGCATCATCCCACCAGACTCTGAACCTCAGCATTACCTGGAGCAATTAGAAGAACCCAGAGTGGCCAAGCAGTGTTAGGCAATGCTTTATCTTCAGCATTCTGGAAGCTCAGCAAGAGCTCCCCTCAAAGCTGCTCTCCACTCCATTGCAGCCCAGCACCCCGGATCTGTTCTTCACCAGCTGCTGATGCTCCTTGTATTAAAGTGAGAATTTGTGAGAAAAGCAAAACTCCCCGCTGGGAGTCAGCTTTGCATGAGAGCATCGATCCTAAGTCCTGGTACTCTTCGGGTGCATTTCTGTAAATATTTTTCATTTCAGGTAAATTAAGGACTAATTACAATTATTATAACTATAGCTTACATAAAAGCAAAATGAATACATTGTGGAGTTTGGCTTTCATACCATTTTTTACAGTAATATTTTAGTCAAGAGACCACACATCAGCTGCTGATTTCCATTAGGCAACCTGCTTAACTTTGATTATTTTACATAAGGAAGTATAAAGGAAAACAGCATGACAAGTTAGGATGTATCAGTTTTGTTACAGATCTAGTTTTGATGGGGAAATCCTTGATAAAAAACCCATGCACCTGTTCTGGTATCTTAAATTGACCCACTTATGAAAAACTAAGATTAAACAAAAATTTAACCATTATTGGCTGAATTATAAACAAGTTATAGGGCCCATTCTTTATACAGCAGGACAGTAATTCTTCTGCATGTAGAGATTTCATGAGATCAAAATATTATTTAGCTTTAAATCAAAAGATCTGTTATTTTAGTAAAGTCTAACAATACTCGGAAGTAAAATTCCTCGTCTGGGGCTGTAATACTTGCTGAAAAAAACCTACTTCAAAACATTAATCAAATTTTTCGCCTACTGGGCAGCCATATGGTAAAGCAGCATGTGAATCTCACAAACTTGCTGATCTTCTGTAACTGGGTGCTATTAATTACGCTTGCTGCATCCATCTCTTAGATTTTCGCTTTGTGAAAAAAAGTATTTATTGCAACAGCTTTTACAAAACAAGGGAATGAAAATCACAATTGATTAATGAGCTGAATGGAAATATTTCCGTTAGCAGGTTTTTAAAATGAGTAAGGATTAATACCATGGGTGAAAATGAACCCTAATTGTGAGTCCCCCCCCACCAATTTCTGTTTGGAGAGGGAAGGGGCTGCATGAGCAGGGAGAGGGTCGAATATGCATCAATCCCTGCATCGGCTTTAGGTGATAATAGGGTTTAAATTAAATAGTTCAATGCTATAAAGGCTGAGGACTTCATGTGTTTTAGTGCTAAATCTCTGACTATGAAATTGAATTGTCACACAACTGCAAATTTTATTTGGTTTGGATTTGGGGTTTGTTTTTGTTTCTCAAATACAACTAAGAGTTTTCCTGAAAGCCAGAGAAGCAAACAATTCAGAGTGATAGTCTCCATTTTGGCTTAATTCCTCAGGCCACAGTACTGAGGCTGTTTTGGGATCTCAGCCATAAATCTAGTTAATCATAAATTATAGCTAGAATATAATCCTTGACTCTACAGCCTCGTGTGCCAGGGAAACGGACTCCCTGGAATTACTGAAAGAAGATTGTAGGGGTTGGGCAGAAAAGCTAGCAAATAAGTGAAAATTGTGTTAGTTCACCCACCAAAATCCCAGCCTGGGGAAAGGAGATGTGCTACCTTGGGCCACGGCACACACCCAGAGCAGCAGAAGTCATGGCACACCTGGGAAGATTTGCCGTATCCGATCTGCAGGTTAGAAAGGGTGATTTTTCTTGCTCTAATCTTCACATTAGTCTCCTACAAAACTAGCTTATTTCAACATTTGGAAGAGAGTGTGAACTTCATCTGAGGTACCAAGGGCAGTAATTAGAAGAAACAGGTGAGGATTAGTTCTAGAGAGGGACCAACAAAGTTATCAAAAGCATAAAACCCAGACTCACTCCTTGTTTGCTCCCAGTGTAAAAGAGTGAGACAGACTGAAACACAAAACAGCTCTGACCCAAAATACTCTGTGTATGTGAGTCATCTCCTCAGACCAGAGAAAAAGAACAGTGAAATAGCAGGAACATTCAAATAATTCTAATAAATGATGATGATGATGATGAGTGGTATCCCCTCAAATAACTATTACTGGCAGCCTGCTGCAGGTAGAAGAACGGGAAAACAGTGTCTTGAATATAGAACCAGGACCCACTAGAGTTATTATTTATTTAAAATGACCAACTCAAATAGAGCAACTTCATGTGGAAGGAGACAAAGAAACCTTTACAATAAGGCAGACTGCTGAATGATTTAAAACATTACATATTTCCCAGGCTCTTGAAACACAACACTCAGATATGCAAAGGAGTCACTTCTTTCCTGCCAAGTCACCTTCCTGAACCAGGGTGTAAATTCCCTTGCCTCCCTGAAGTCTTTGTGCTTCTTAGCTTACAGAAATTTAAGCAGGTAATAATCAAAATGGCAAAATATTTAATTATCAGCTACTTCAAATTACATGGCCACCCACTGGATGAGATTTCATTCAGCCTCGTGTATATATCTGTATTCATAAAGAAAGAACAGGAGGGGAAAAAATCAAGTGACTTCAAGTGCTAAAGCAGCAAGGGAAGTTTTGCATTAAGAAAAGAATTTAAATAGAAGTAAACTATGTTTTATAACAAACCAACAAACACATGCTGCTCTGAGCATGATTCTTGTGATAGAATAGAAGCAGAAATAATGGCACTTTCTCTGTCTGATTACTTTTTTTCCCTGTGTCATCCCAACTCCAATACAAATTACTGTCTTTATAAGCAATGAGCAATAATAACACAATTCTTGTGATTAGCATTCAAGCTCTATACCTTTAGAAGGAAAAAGCATTCTTACAATGAATATGAAATGTTTAAACAATTTTTAATTAGTGACCCAAAATGTGTGCCATAACTTTTCATCACCTCGTGGATGATCTCTAAACCTCTCCCGCATACATCGACTGTCTGCTTAAAAGTTTAAAGAGCTAACAAAATGTTTTAACGAGATACAAATCTCAGAGATCATTAATCAATATGTTCAATGTTATTTGTGATAATTCATCATGACATGATATTAATGGGTTACTGTACCCTTCAGAGGTGAGATTAATGCAAATGAGCAGCCACAATTAACTTTACTGCTCCCAACTCACAGGAATGGACAGATGATTATAAATGACAACTATATGTCAATTACAATATCCAATAAAGTGAAGCTTAGAGGGCAATCTATCTACTTTTATAGTTCTTGCCTGACATAGCTGAATTTAGCTCAACCCACTGTTGTCACAGTGTAACCACTGCTTTGAAGGAGGGGTCAAAGTTTTAATTTTCTATTTCTTCCGAAGGAATTCAAATTGTGTATCTGAATGCATTGTCTGAAGGAAAGCTGCAGGAAACCGAGAACAGATGTTGCTTTCTTCATCAGCTGAAGGAAATCGTATCTGTTCTCAAATTGCAACAGCAAGGCCACAAAGAAAATAATCTGCCCTGCTGCGTAATATATTTATTCAATTAAAAAAAAAAAAAAGAGCCAAGATATCAATGCAGCGATGGGAAGGAATTTACATTTGGTAAATTGCTTTGTCACATACAGGATGCTGAGTCCACTCAGGTCAGAGATGCTGAGTGAGGTGTTGATTGGTGTGTGCAGCTTTGTGCACGAACAGATATTGTGTGATCACCCCTTGGGCACCAAGGCTCCTGCACCAAACAGATAAGGCTTCACAGGAAAATACCCAAATTTCTAGTGGCAACAAAAGAGCTAGAAACAAAGACTTGAGATGTTCATAAACCAGACAGCTGGCCAGACTGAGGAAATTCTGGAAAGATGAGAGATAAAATATCATATGATACCTCAGTAAATTATATATTTACAAAAAAAGGGGTAATCAGCTCTGATAACATGCTCAGATTTTGGCTTTCTGCCCTCCACCAGAAAAAAAAAAGCTTCAGTGATGATAAGAGAAACATCAGTCAAAACATTGTGGGAAGCTATAGAGAGAAACACCATAAACCAGATATTTTCTGTAATTTCACCAATTTTTCTTCCTGGAGTCTTTCCTGTGTCTTATGGCCCATCACAATGCACAGGGACAGAGATGTGCCCCATGCTTAGGGATGGGCCCCAGGGCAGTAACAAATCCACAGCTACGTTTTACATTTTACGTTTACTCCTTGAGCTTCCTCAGTGCTGCAGCAGCACCTGAGCTCTTCAACACATCCACACCCTTCAGACCACGCTCAGTTCCTGTAAATCAGACACACAGGACTGCCAGAAAAGGTTACTCTGCGCCTGCAGGGTGTTCTGGGATCAATCAAGAGTCCTTCAGACAACAGTGGAACCACCAATGCCAGTTGTGCAAAGTGACCACTGACCACCCAATTTCCTTTGAGAAAAATAACTCAAAGGATGCTTCTTGCTTTCGATTTCACTTCCTCAACATAAAGCATTCTAAATTTATTTTAGCTATAGTTAAATGAAAAATACTGAGAAGTTATTAGTGATTTGTTTTTTCAATTATCTTCTCTTTCCTCATACACCCACCTGAAAATCTGGGTCAGCTTTTGTGGCTTCTGCTTTGCAGTGAGCAGCACCCAGTTCCACCAGGCTGGCACTGCAGTGAAATCAGGGAGAAGGGAGTGGAGGGGCAGGGTCTGGGAGCACCTCACCAGGAGCATCAGCAGCTCCACTTGAAAAATATTCAATAAAAGCCCCTGGGGGATTTGGCTAAGCAATATTTTAGACACTATTTAACCAATTCTATTAACATAACACTAAATTTTCCTCATCCAAGTCCTAAGATCATGAAAGTATGTTTATACCTTACTCCTTTGCTGGAGGACAGCAGGAGAGTTCCTGATTTTCTTTCATGCAATGTTTTCCAAAGGAACTCTCTCCTCCACCTCATTTTGTTTAATCGAATCATCAAGAAAAATGGTTTTCTGCTGAATAAAACTGCTGACACCATTATCATCGTTTTCAACGTGGGGAAATAGGAGAAATTCTTTACTGCTTCCAATATGGATGATAATACACATTTTTGTGACAATATTTTGTCGATGTCCTGACACAAAAGTGCATCCTGAAAAACATGCTTTGAGAAGAAACAGTTTCCATGCTGACCTCTAAAAATTGAAGTCTACAATTACCCCTTAAAATAATTTTATGATCGATAATTAGCCTCAGAGCTAATATTTTAACTAAAAGCAGCATGCCCTATACATCCTCAGCAATCCCAGACTCACCAGCAGAAATAAGGTTTATTCCATAAAAATAACACACTACTTTGAGCACAGACGAATGCCAGATAAATTCATAATTTAAACTACATTTGTGTAAGAGGAGGATTTCCTTCCGGATTTTTTTTTTGTTTTGGTTTGGTTTTAACTAATTAATCAACAAATTTGAGTTGGCTAAATAAAACCTCTTCCAACGCCTCCTATTTAATTGCAGTTTGGCACCAACAAATATATATCAAAATTATAGTATCTCCCTTGACAGGAAGCTCCTTGCTTCCACACACAGTTATGGCTCTCTGCAGAGTAACCAAGAACTGCTGACAACCTTGAACACTGCTACAACAATATTACTATACTTGGCAGAGAAGTACCCTTGCGGCAAGAGAAAAGCTGTAATTTTGACTGTCACTTCACATTACACTGGATATTATTTCACTGTATACACACACACACTCACAAAACTCTTAATAGACTACAGTTTTCTCGCTGCCCAGCTCCTCTATTATAAATGACAATATAATACTGTTGACCTACTGGTAGGATCGCTAATAAAGCCAACGTTTAACATCACTGAAAATTTTCTTTTAAAATATGGCTGTCATAAATTGTCTTGTCCTGGTCGTCTCAAGCCACTTAAGTAGCTCAAATTTATTTCATCTATTTTATTATTCATTTCAAAAGAAAAAAAAATGTTTTAAAACAAAGGGGAATTATAATTCATTCGGATTTTGATAGCACATTCAGAAATGTTTGAATAATTGCTGGTACTGTAAACTTTAATACCTTCATCCACAAGCTGCTTTGGTAAGAAAGGGATTAGTACACTCAAAAAGACCCCAATAAAATCATCTTTCTAGATTTCCAATAATATCATAAAAAGAAAGGTAACAATAGGTGATAAATAACAAGAAGTCAGAAGTAAAGCTAAATTACTGACTTCCTCTCTGGGCCCATTTCTGTAACTACAGAAATGAGCATGGAAGCATTTAATTGAAAAATAAATTTTGAGCACGTAAGTACAGAGGACAAAGCCCCAACTTTAAAATTTTCAGTGGTGCAAAATGTTCTGCTTTGAAAATGAGTATCGCTGTAGCCCGACAAAAGGGATATTTTGTTCTTTTAAACCAGATCCAATTCTAAAATAGTTTACACCACAGTTTACCACCTGACTTTTTATTTTGTATGCTGCATACATTCAATACACAGACTGCTCACTGATTTCCAAGCATTTCTGCATGTGCACATTCAGAATTTCCACAGAATTTGCACTGTACACCAGCAAAAGAATTTCAGTGAAATATCACCATGATCAATTCCTACATGCAAACCCAGCTTCTTGAAATCAAGTTTTGCAATACTCTGATATCAATTCACTACACTGCAAGCAACTCCTGTGTTTTTGCTAAAAGTAAAACAAGATTTAATTAAGGAAGCTGGATTTAAATAGACCCAAACAGTGCCTGGAAACAGCCATTGCTAAAAAGCACCGTTCTGATTTTCCTGTAGTTCATACTCTGCTCCCACCCTTGTGTTACTGATATAGTGTTTCAAATGCATTTAGAAAGGCACCATCTCACTTGTGCTGTTTAGATAAGGAAGCATCACTGAACCTCTTTGCCCTTCTCCAATAAAATGTATCAAAAATTTCAGCACTGTCTGCTGACCGCACCACATTTAACAAGATTCACAAATGAACCCAGAGTAAGTTTCCCACTGTGACACATTAATAATAAGTTCCTTATCCCATCTATCCCAAGCCATGAATATGTAATGTTATAAAATGAGTCCTTTTCACACAACAGAACCTCAGACGTGAATAAATAAAAACTATCCATCACAAGCCTGTGAAAAATTAATGAGAGTTCTGAGACATAAGGAAAAATTGGTTACTGAGATGATAAGGTCCAGTATGTAAAAACCACGTTCCTCACCAGCTGTAAATTTTATTTTAAAACTTTGCAAAAAGAGTTCTAAAAAAAATAGAAGTCTTTCTAGAGCGTATTTACCATAAGAATCAGAGGAGGGGAAAATGCTTTAATGGTGAGACATAGATCTAAGTAACCCAGACAGCCTCTGGAACAGGGAAGGGGCTCAAACTCTGCCGTGACAGGGACTTACAGCTCCAGTTACAGCAAAGTTGTAACCTTAGACATGCAGAACCACAATTCCTATTCTATTTCTCCTCCCTTCGGAATGAAAATTCCTGATGAAATAAGGCACTATATCTCCCTGAACTTCATTTACTCAGATAAAAGAAGAACGCGTAGAAATAAATTATTTTCATTCATGTGAGTGTCTCTTTACTGTGCCAGTGAAGACTTTAATCTCTCAGTATGGAGTAATCTGGTTTGCAATATGAAGAGAAATAAGAAAAAAAGAAGTTTTTTTTCAAAAGACTTGAGCAGCCACTATGTTTATTAACACATTTTCCCAATCTTGCTCCAAAGATCATGTTGATGTTGGAGGAGCACAAGTGCTCCAACCACATCACCCAGAAATGCTGGAACTTTATCCTCAGGCAGGGAAACAGGCAGAGAAAGAGCAAGAGGTACTGCCCAAATGCCTGAAAGACTTTCTTCAACACAGACAGCACTTTCTAAACTTTTCTACCAATGGACTTCAGGAAAGATTGCAGATCTACAGCCCATTTTGTAAAATGTTAGCCATTTTGATGCCTCACAGCTAAAATGAAAATTATGCTTTGTGATACCAAACTAGGTCACCTATTTCTCTCCAAAATCTGTCTCTGCTCACTCCGCTTAATTAAGTTTTTCTCTTTTCTATCCCACCATCATTCCCACATCAAGAATCTATGGGTTCCTCCAGGTTTGGTGTTCCAAACTGTTTATCATTTCTCCTTTGTCTCTTAATTCTGACAAATAAAAAAGCATGTAACTCCTCTTTGTTTACTTCAGTGACCATTTTCAGTTAACTCATCCCATGGTACACTGGACAAACACCAGATTTCTCCTTCCCTGGCTTGTGCCCGTGTGCAGTGATGAGCTCGGGGAGCGCGTTACCGACCCTTTCCTTGGTTAACAGGACAGGAAACCATAATGAGAAAGGACAGTGGCAGAGCCCCCCTCCCTCCCCAGAGCACAGATTAGATTACTCTATCAAGGAGTGGCTTCACTACATCAAAACCTGGTCAAGCAGGATGTTTTATTCTTGGCTTCTTGCAAGTGGTTATGTTGGAAAGGATGGTCTCCAGAGTGCTGTCAGGGGTGTCCATCTGCAAAATAAATCACCTTTCCAAGTCTGCGCTGGCAGTGATTGACTGACTGTGAAGAATTATTTATTAGTCTTAAAATGCCAGTGGATACAGTTAAGGAACTATTTTTTTCTACAAAACTACCATGGTCTCAAAGAAGAACGGGAAATACGGTACAATCCCCTCAGACTGTTGGGTTTGTTTGAGGGAGGAGGAGGTCCTCTCTACAAGGCTCTACAAGAGTTCAATCCCTGTTCAAAATTCCTGTATTCCAGATGGCCTGACTTTCTTTTGGTTCCTCTTGGTTATCTTTGCCATGACCACTTGCCTTTCCTATCTTTAATGTTATAAATGAAGTAATTCTCTTTGGGGGAAATAGGGGCAGAAATAATTTTTAAAAAACAAAACCAAAACAAAAAAACAAAAACAAAACAAAAAAAAAAAAACCCACACTAAAACACCTAAAAACCAAAACCCCAGCACAGTCCCATTACCATAAAGCTTTTCTTACCATGATTAAAAAAAAAACCCTGCAGCCAAATCATTTCACATTATTAACTACTTCTCTGTTTTAGAATATCTGACATTAAAGTCCTTTGGTTTGCATTCAGAAGTAAGGATTCTCCCATATTTTCAATAAATTTTCTTATTAAAGTTTTTCTCTCCCGTTTGTACTCACGAAATTTCACAGTCTCTCAAATATGTTCACCAGACTATTTATAAGACCCTGCTGCTTAAAGAGGTATTGGATTTTCAACTGGGCCAATGCAGCTGAAGATTCCTCTCTTAAACACCCTCATTGCAGGGTGACCTTTCTTGACTCGATACCCTATTTTGCAGGGGAAGAGCCTTCAGGTGCATAACCAGCACAGTCATATGCCCACCACACCAATACAGAGAAGCGTGGCAAGAGCCTGCTAAACACCTCTGACATATATTACTGCTACACTCTGAGGTCAACTTTACATACCAGCTCCCATGAGGGAAGGCCAACTGAGGGCTGATTAATTTTCAGACATATTTTAATTCGTACAATATGCATCACCACATGTGAGCAAAAGACTTTGAAATATGTTTTGTATACTGAGGGGAAAAAAAGAAGCAAAAACCAAGAACACCACTGTTTGTTCTTGGGTTCTCTAAGTCACAAGGGACAGCAGCGAAGGACAACCAGAAATGATTTCAATTTGCTATTTCCGTCTGAAGAGTAGCAGCCCCTGTAATGCACTTCCTCTGCTGCTGCAGCATCAACATTCCTCTATATTTTTATGCAATCTATATTTTCACTTGTTTGGCACTGCAGTGGTTGCAATTGGCAGTGCAATAGATGAGTGGGCAAAGCATGAAATTAAAAGATATTCTTCCTGCAGCACGCTGACACTGCAAAATCTCAGCCAGCAGCAGCCAAACCCCAGAATGTTTATTTTTAAACTAGGGCAATATACCATTAGTTCTCAAGTTTAATTCAATTGATTTTCAGGCAAATAACAATAAAATTAACCCCTGGATAGGACAATCTTTCAGTGATGGATGAGAGTGCTGCAGCGAACACCAGACTCACCCAATGAGTTCTCTGCCATCACACGCCGCCCCCATGGGACACCCAGCAGATCAGGACAGAGGTGACGCTGGGGCCAAGAGGAGTTCCCCGCTCCATCACCTCAGCAAAGACGGATTCCACGACCTTCTGAGAAAAGCCTATATATAATTTTTGCTGAATAGGCCCCTCAGTTAACAGCAGAATCCAATTTGTAATTTAGCCTTAAATGCATACTCCACAAAAAGCTATCAGGTAAGAAAAACACCTGACATGTAGATAAAACTGCTTTTTGACATACGTAAGTAAAAATAATACTACGGCATTTCTCAAATTAGCCATTTGAAGTGTGCATACCCTGGAAAAGTTTCAGCGTACAAGCATTTCTTTTGGTTTTACCTTTTTTGGGGGGGGGGCCAAGAAAACATTTATGAAAAGAAAAATAAATAATTAATTTTACTGGCTGCAAGCTGGGATTCTTTCCTGGTTAAACTATATGCAGTGAAATGGCATTTAAATTATATGAGAGAATTGATTCAAATGGCTTCCATTAGCAATTTGGCAGGCTGCTGTGAATTGCTCCTAATCAATTTTAAATAAAGCCATTCTATCTGCGAATGGAGGCATCTTCATGTTAAACATCTCCACGTTGCACAGCTGAAAAACAGGGGCTAAAATACAAATTTCTTCATAATTTTTTATAACTCGTTGCGTTTAACAATGTGCCATCAGTGAAACTAATGCAGAATAAAATAACTGCCTGTATCCTCAGAGAAATGTTCTGGGCTCTAAAGGTTTTCCCTTTTCTCTTATGTTAATGAATATTTCAAAGTAACGCTGTTCTAGGCCATTTTACAGTACAATCGTATCTTAATTTTGCTTGAGATTTTGTCAAGAGTAATTAGATCCATTTGAGCCGTAGATATTCAACACACATATCGTATAACCATTTGAAGCAGGTGCGTTTGTATTATGAGAATTTATACTAAAAAATAAAAACTGCAAAAATGTCATCAGACATTTCATCCAGAATTTTCTGCTTGATGTGTCTGGTTGTCGTTTAGAGGAGACATCTACAATGTCAGACCAAACTTTTTTCCTGCAAAACCTTTGTACAGCACAAGAGAAGAAATTCTAGTTGTGACAACCCATCTTCTACTTAAAGTAGCTTGAAGGACACACTTTCATACTGGGCATAAGAAGACATACAGAAATTAAACCACAGCAGTTTCCATTAATCCAGGCAGATTGTTCAAATAAACTTGTAAATGGATTTATAAAAACACTGAATGTGAAATACCTTAATTTGGCAACAAAATCTAACTTATGATTGCAATACAATTCTTCAGTTTGACTTCATGTGCCACAGAAAGGGACGAGGCTGGTTTAGATGCTGCAAAATTCTGAGATGTGAACTCAGTAACACAGTTTCAGATGGCCATGGTCTGGTTTGGTGTCTGGCAAAGCAGGTAGTGGCATGTGAGTCAGAAAGGGTCTGTGTTTGTCTGTCTTGGAACAGGATCTCAAAAAAATTTGTCCTGGTGGTTTCAATGATTCTGGTATTCAGAAAATCTCTTTTCTTAGTCTGATGTCCTTGCAGTGTCTGACTCTTATAGATCATATTTGGTACTGAGTCATTTAAAGAAAAAAGAGAGAATGTTCATCTTATACAGAGATGTTTGAGTCTTGCTTCAGAAAGCTTTTTATATGTAAGAAATAATTAACACAGTAATGGTAGCAAGAACATTGTAATGAGACAAAACTAAGGAAATAAAACATCAGCTTAGGAAGCATTGTTTAAATGTGAGCTGTTTATAGTTTAAATCATCTTCCTAATAATAGCAAAGTACATCATAAACTGTCAGAAACCAGCGAAAAAGCAGATTCAAACACAGAAAAGGAATTCACACTTTGTGGGCTGGGGAGACCGGGGTAGTGAGAACATGAAGTGCTTTTTGCACACGAAGAAAACAGTTATTAAACAGACTGTGACTGCTACAGTGAATCAAAGATGTACTTTACAAAGCAGTAAACATGGTGAGAGGAAACCTCTTCCAGAGACCATAAAGCAAAGAGGTGTGAGTGACTAAAGCTGTCCCACACACTTCCACCGCCCAGTCCCCAACACCAAAGCACGGCTTTCAAGAACCAGAAAAGTTACCAGCAGGTATTGCACGGGATACCTTTGCTAATTTATCCCCTGCCACCCCCTGACTTGTCCAAAAGAAAATGTGGAAAAGCAGAGATGGACACGCAGATGGAGCAGTCCAGGCCAGGAGCCGATACAGAGGAACGTTTAATTCTGCCGTTCCACTTCGCACTGCACGCACAGCCTGCTCCGTGCAGAGCTGCTGCTGTGCACTGAGGTTTAGGAATGCACATTCTACGCTTACTGAGCTCCAATTCCACAGCACCCACACGAGAGAGCTTGATGGCTTCCCTGAGAACTGCAACCCCACGTGCCCCCGAGGGAAAGAGTCACCCCGCCACACACCACAGCTGAGAGATACCTCCTTTTTTCATGAGGACACCACAAACACACCAAAAAAAGCCTGCATCTCTCTTGCTTTCCTTGTGAAATCTACAGAAATCATTACCCTTCCCAAACAGAAGCACAAATTGCTTTCTGATGTGAGAAACTCTAGCAAATTTTGTCTTGCCACAGATTTTTCTGGTATGTTAACTACTGCAAAATAGAGATCTATTAATATCTCTATTATTAATAAAACCTACAGAGGAAGCAATTAACACAACCTTAATGCTAAACAATTTTTGAACTCAGCACATTTAGACAAGACTACTTATCACAAAATTACTGTTCTTATTTCTGTTGGTTGCTAAACAAGGTAATACAGTAAATACTTACCACAACAGTATTATGCAATGATCCAGTTTTAATGCACACCAGCATTCAAGAAATTAGATATAGCGAAAATCTCACATGACTACTTAAATTTTAATCACTTTTTTATTGTTATACTGCAGGAGTCAAGAGTAGAGTAAACAACGTTCTTAACCCCACTGGGCCTTAAGCAGGTTCTCCTTGCAGAAATGTGAAGATGTTGGCAATTTGTACAGTTCAGAGATGCTAAAAAAGTCTGCCGTCATCCAATACCCCCTTGTATCATTAAAACATTCTTATACAGCTAATTCACTGACAGTTCAGAAACCCTAAATCCATCAATAGCATTGGAAAAAAATAAATAGACTATGAAAGAAACATTTCTACAAATCTTTAAAGCAACTTCCTAAAAAAACGCTTTGTTTGAAGATTTCTCACAAACTTGTACAAGACGGGGAAAAAAAGAGCATAAAAAAATTCCATTGCCTGAGCTTGCTGAAGTAATCTAGGATTTCTACTGAGAAGGAGTGCTATTGAAATAAACAGTACTATTTGGCTGGCTGAGTAAGACAGGCAGTAAATTAAATTTTCCATGTCTTCTTCAAATATTTTTCTTTTTATGAACAGGTTTGTATCTACCTCAGAAATAAAATCCTGATGGTTCAAAATCCCGGGTTTTCTATACCAGTTATGAGGCTGTGTTTGAGCAGCCTCCTCCTCAAACACAAGACAAACAGATGTGCATTGACCCCGTGGATGTTGACACAAACTGCAGAGCTGAGCCGTGGGTACAGCTGCTCTCGGACACAATTTCACAGTGCTGAGGTCACTGGGATGTAACTCAGACCCACTGCTGGACCCACTGCTGCTTCTGGGTTTCTCACCACTGTTATACAACAGATTGGGGAAAAAACCCTAGAATATTTCAATACAAAGAGAAGCTCTAAAAAGGCAGGAGGGGGTGCAATGAATACAGAGGAGATACACCCAACGGAAGGTAACCCAGCACTCAGCTCCCATCGAGCTCAAAACCAGCAGGCATGGCCTTGGGAAGGCTCTTGGGACAGGTTACTGAAGGACACAGAGCTAGAACATCTCTCAAAGTCCTGGAATATACTTAGCACCTTATCTGGAAGGAAAATAAAAGCTGTATCAATTTCTTCCATACTGTCTCTTCATGCTGTCTCTGATTAGCAGGTTTCAGACAACTTCCTTCAACACCTAATTCAGGTATTCTAAATCCCTCATAAATTAGAGCATTTACCAGCCATCCTTATGGCACTTGGAACTCTGTAAATAAACACCATGAAAAATGTTGGACCCTCACTACCTGTATTTTTCTATCCTGACCTCTCCTATCACAATACATTCATCAGTTTAGAAAGCAAAGAGGTACAAAGGTAAGATCTTTCCTGTCCTCAAAGTGTCTGATAAATATAAATATCAGCTTTACATCCATGACTCATGACATCTTATGACATTTTAAAATATATATAATAGCTTAAAAAAAAAAACCCTCTAAATGGCTCTAGTCATTTACTGTAAATGTCCACTGCAGGTCACATGCTCATCAGATGGAGTACATTTAGCATGCATTTATGGGCTTGCTGTTGCTTTTCAAAACAAAAAGATATAAATCTTAATACTCTCAGTTCTAATGTATGGATACAAGCCATTAATCACTCAGACAAACATATGTAGGCTGCAGCCCTGTATATGCTTTAAGAATAGAAAGCAGATGAACACAGCTTACACCTTCAGGTACATCTGTGCTCTCCCTAACCCCCATCATCTGAAATTTGGTACAGAAGTTAGAGTTGTGCTCTTCTTTCTGTAAATATCATAGATCACCTGCAGGCCACCCCCTTGAAGGGATTTTTGGTTTGCTGGGATTTTTGAATGAGCCAGAGCAGACAGTGAACATTTCACCATGAACACTCAAATTCTTCATGCAGATTTGAGTCTTCATTTTCATTTTTTATTTAACATTATAAACAGAAAATGGCATTTAAAAGAATACTGCATAAGCATCAGTCACATCCCAATCCTGTTTCTACTAAAATCACTGCCAAGCTCCCATTGATTTCAGCATCACAAAAGAGCCATTCCATAGGGCGCCACCTCATAGTTTATGAGTTTGGATTTCTCCTCTGATTCTGCTATTAGAAATATTCCCATTCTAAGAAAACTCAACAGACAGTTTTAATTTGACATATTTACATATTATTAAAAGAAAGTCTGCCAAATCCTACACATTCATTTTCAAACAAGAGCATTACATAACAGTCTGCTAAAAGAATGATTTATGCATATCTCAACTTCAAATTTCAGTAGTGGAAGATAATAAGAGTATTTGATGCAGCCAAAGGAGTAGTTGAAAAAAAGGTTTGTAAGCAGTCAAACAGAATTGTCTCATAAAATAAAATTAAATTGCAACCACTGTCTTGTTAACATAAACAGAAGAAGATGCAAAAAATAACTGCTAACACTGACAGGTGTCTCTTCTCTCAGGACAGCCTGCAATACATTATGTCAGTGACAACAAGCACCAGAGAAGCCACTGGTCCCTGCATAGATCTGAGGTTAGGCTAAAAACCTTAAATCCTATTTATAACTCTGGAAATAAGGTAAACAACAGAAACCAAACCCAATCTGATCATGAGACAAAGGGATGGGCAGATGCCAAACGTTCTGTGGCTCTTAAGGAAAGGACAGAGAATCAACAGAAAGAAAAATATATCTTCAAATAGCACATGCAAGTTTTCTTTATACATGGAAAAATTGAAAATATTTCCATTCCTGATTTCCAAAGCTACCAAATAACCAATCATAGAAACATAGGATGGTTTGGGTTGGAAGGGGCCTTAAAGCTCATCCCATCCCACCCCTGCCATGGGCAGGGACACCTCCCACTGTCCCAGGCTGCTCCAAGCCCTGTCCAGCCTGGCCTTGGACACTTCCAGGGATCCAGGGGCAGCCACAGCTGCTCTGGGCACCCTGTGCCAGGGCCTGCCCTCCCTCACAGGGAAGGGTTTCTTCCTTCAATCCTTCCAATGACTATCAAAGAACTCAAATTCTACTGTGGATTCCATTGTCTGAGCCTTAAGGTATTTTAACATGAAAATCTCCTTGTTCCTCTTCTCATTTATCATTGTCTACTTCAGGTTCACACTCCAGCAGCATTCAGTGTGCCAGACAGGGAGGACAAGGGAAAGGGCAAAGAAGAAATATTTGTCAGATTAACACAAAACACGCAGGAGATAAAGAGGAGCTGTGTGGGGAGGGACTGTGAGACGCCAGAACCACCGCGGTGAGATGGAGCCGATGGAGACAGGAGCCAAACCCACCAGCCACCAGCGGAGGGAATTCTGTCTCCAAGGAGTGCAGCAACTTCCTGCAGTGCAAGGGCAAGGTCACTCTGCCTTGAAGGCCAGATTTAATCTGCAATGTAACATATATTGCCAGGTATCTCATGTTTTGCTGTTATCTATAGTGTGCCTTTATCGTTCAGGCCAAAGAGACGCTGAATTAAAAGGGGGCGCGGGGGTGGGGGGGGATACCTACACCACAAAAAAAAAAAAAAAATAAGGATATTGGGAGATAATAAAAAAAATTTAAAGTACATTGTGAATGAGCAGTATGTTTTTTAAACTTGATCTATAGCTACAACTTTGAAGCAAATTATGAAATTAAGGTTTCTGAAACCCATTTTCTAGGAGATGATGACACACAAGACACTAAATAACAATTTGTCTGCACTCCCATAGAAAATAAAAGCAACATCAAGAGCCTTTGTACATTTAAAACCAAAACCCATCCTCTCTAAAAAGTCATAAATAGTACCATGTAGAATTCTTACTAATAGTGCAACTACCCATATTCCCCTAGTTCATATGGGTAGTATCAATAAAATATTCTCCCCTGAGTCAAACCTTTGCAAAGGTATTCACTTAAAGAATTATCTACATTAGAACCATTAACCTTGGTGCTCAGCATGTTCTGCAATTTCTGATCCAGCCAATGACTTTAGAGATTAAAATGTGATTCCTAGAAAAAAAAGCCAGCATGTTTTACAGAGAAATTTTCTATGATAAAGAGAATATATTTGTAAAGATTGTATGATTTTCCTGATCCTGCACAAAAAGAAAGGTTGCCATAAACAGTACCTCTAAAATGATGAACTGAATTACTTTAAAAGTTTAGAACCTTTTGCTTTGAAAATGAACAATACAATGTTCACTACAATAAAGAACAGAATTCAAATGAAGGTTTCATGCTAAATGCTTTGTGTACAAATGGATTTGGGCTCTATTTTTACTGGAGCTTTGTGGTGTTTTGGGAAGACACCAATAAAAATGTTCATTAGAGCTTAGGAAATGTGTGGAAGGAGATATCTCGAACCAGAGCAAGGCTTGGTCCGTGTTAGCTGAATATCTATTTAGACCACACACAGTGGTTAATATTTGCCAAAGAATGTAGCATTCTACAGCAACCAGGTCAAAAACACAGTATATCAACATCCAATTAAGTTAAAAATAATGCAAAAATGTTTAACTTAGATCTCCAAGACCTCATCAGCTTTTAATTTAAATGGCTGCTGGCAACAGTATTCAAAATCATACTTTATGAAGTTTTGAAATCTGGGATCATCTTTCATAACAAATAATCCAATAAAACTGATGTTAACCTCTAAATGAATAATGTCAACTACAACAGGGCAAAAAGTACTTTACAGATACAAGGTAAACACACTGAAACCCTGACTACCCCTGAGATTCAACCAGGAGATTTGCAAAAGAACCGGGTTCCATCCCTCTCCCATCTCTGCAGCCACAAGGAGCTCTGGGATTTTCATCACTGCAGTCGGAGCAGCAGACACCAATGCCTCTCACCACAAAAAGCAGCCAGCTCATTAGCATTCCCTGGATGAGAAGATTTTTTGGCTTTGTATATTTTCTTTCTTAAAATTACTTTCTTCTCCACAGCCCCTATATTTTCTGTAGCTGTGCACATCCATTACTGCACTGCACAGATAGGCAGAGCCATTTTCTGCTAAAGACTAATATTATTTCAAGTACTTAGTATATTATTATGAAGTTTTGACAGGTTTCTGACAAGACAGGAAGAATATTTCCTGGTGCACATAATCCCACAATCATCTAAGGAGGAAAGAACCACAAAAGAAAACAAAAATTAAATGTGCTTTAAACAAACATTTTCTTCTAAGGTTTTCCTTTTGAACGTGATTAACATTTAAATGAAAGTAAAGCTTTGGATCAGAAACAAATTCAAAACATTCTGTGATCCTCCAAAAGAAAACCAATTCTTTTAATATCATATTTGCAGATTCATGTCATAGGAGAAGGAGAAATTTGGCTGCAATAAAGACCAATTTAAATGTTCAAGAGGGAGTAAGACAAGCCCTCACTAGACCTCACAGTCACCTATCTTGCTGCTAACACTTCTTTTCTACCACCAAACACACTGCCATGATGTCCCTCGAATTTTTAAATCCTGCCTGCACAAGCTGTGACAGAGATCCCGAGGCAAAAATAAATATATCATATATAATTAAAGACTAGAGCCATATATTCACAGAAGCAGAGTTCGCACTAATGCCTAAGGAAGAATACAAAAATATGACACTGCCTTGGGATAATCTCCTACTCTCAAGTTTTACGCTTAGGATATCCAGAGTCAGAGACAGTACTTTTTGTCTAACAATTTTTTATTACATTTCCATCTGACCAATTCCTCTTGAATCCATGTAAACTTCAGCAGTCAGGAAGCACAGAAAGTTAAAGCTTTGCCATTTCCTTCTGCAGAAGTGATCAAATACAACTCTGAGTGATAAGGTTGGTTTGAACTGGGTTTATACATGAACGAAAGAGCACTCTGATAAAATAATCCAGAACAACAAAAGGCACAAGATCAGAGCTGCATAATGAAAATGATCACATTTATTCAGTTAAATAGTTTAAGTCTTCAGAGAATGAAATTCTATCAGCTGGAACAGAAAATTCAATAAAAATGTTTCATAAATCTGAGCAGGAGCTTTAAGATTTGACTCATTACTGCTACTCATTCTCAATCTTCAAATCTTCCTTGAATATTTCTATGCTCCCAAACAGATCCTCACCACAACCGATGTTATTTGCTGATTCAAAAATTTAAGTGCAGCTGCATAACCCAGTATACTTTTTTAAACAGAGGAGCAAAACAAAACACATCTCATGAGTAACTCTTAATCTGCCAGCAAATCAATTATAGAGAGCTTCTGTAAAAAGCATCTGAAAATCTGCTTCCAGTCAACACAACTTAGCCATCTGGTTCCCACAGATATCTGCCAGGAATGGGTTTGCAAAACCAAATTAACGGTGATTACACAAAAATATTCCAAATTTAATTTCAGCTTGTCAGTCACTTTTACAGTCCTTCACATGCATGTGCAAAGAATCCTCCCCTCACCTCTCTGAAGTTAATGACATGTTTGAGCCGCCCCAGAAAAATGGCTGAAGCCACATTGAGCCGATTTGGTTTAAATGAGCTTTGGTGGTGGAAGGGCACAGCAACCAGTGGGGCTTCACACATCCCTCAGTTCAACACCAAGGTGCTTTCCCTCAGCAGGGACAGAACTGGCTTCAGAACAGAGAGACACCTCTGCTCCAAGTGTTGTGTTCACCCTGGATTAGTACAATTGTGGATATCAGAGGTGTCAGTTTACTCCTGACAGTTATTTATTGTGCATCTGTTCACCAACTGTTCCACCACACTTGTTGCCAGTAGCCCCAGTCTATTCTAGATGCTGCATGTGCAACCATTATAATACTCCTTCTCCATCTTTTTCTCTTTTTTTCAGCATCCCAAACTGCCAGTTTGTAGAAATTCCCACTGTTTAATGACTACCAATACAAAGTTAATCTTGCAAGGCGCCACTCATCATCTGGCCCTTTTTCAGCAAGCACAATGAAGGATGCTGATAACCACACAGGAGGTACTAACCTTAGACAGATGTGCAAATAATCCTTTCATGTGGGGATAGTGCTGCAATTTTATCCATCTCTATTTTTAAAGCCAGGAAAAAATGCACAGAAATATTAGTTTTATATTTCTTCTTGTAAGACATGCAGTGAATTACAATACAAGGTGTGAATACTTCTCTTTTTAAAGCTAACAGAGAGGTTTTTAATCATCGCTTTAAAAAAAAAAAGGCTAATAAAGATAAAGGGATGAAATTAGAAGCACCTGGATTACTCTGCAGCCAAAGTCTCATCATTCCAATAACACTGCTCCAATTCCTTTAATTTCTGTTGCAATCTTGTTATACAAGTATATAATTTTATATCTAACTAGATATACTACAATCTCTGGCACTACTTCTGTTATCAGAACCAGGTTTTAGGGTTCCCAGCTCACATTTCTATTAAATGTAATATACCATTTTTTGCCAAAAAATAAGAAGCATTTTTCTCATGGCTTTTGATTTAAACAATAATTTTAAACAGAATTTAAATTGATTACCTAGATCCCATTTAAAGATGTACTAAAACCTACATGTCATCTTTAGTCTTAGAGCAAAATACATATGCAGCATGTCCTACCACATTAGGAAAGCATATAATCATAAAATTGTATTAAAAAGCTCTAAATTTTTGGGTTCTCATCCAAGTAAAAGATGAGCACTCCTGTAACGCAAATCAATAATTCTGTACCCCAAAGCAACTACCTGACCAGTGTCAACTAAAGAGCAGAAAGCTGTGATGCTCTAATCACAGTGGACATTAATTTACTTTTGAGCTTCTGGGTTCAAAATATAAAGAGATGACTTGGACAGGTCCAGACAGGGTCCAGGAGGACGCCAGGAGCAGGATTTTGTTTGTGTCCCGTTTAAAGCTCTCCCACAGGATGTCACCATTGCTCCGTGTCAGTGGGGAGCGCGACCGACGGGCACTGGGGACTTCCACAGCTGCTCTCCACAAGGCTACAGGACACAGACATTGAAGCATCTTCTAATTTTGTAAATCAGATTACAACAAAGACTGGTCCATCTCAGCTGCCATGTAACAAGCCCAAATATTTGCTGACTTTTAAATGAATTAAATCCTGACCCAGTCCCTCCAGCTTGAAAAAGCAGAGCACTAACAAACCTGGAAACAGTGATGTTACTTCCTGTACATTGTGCCTACTTAAATAGCACACAATCCAACTGAAAACATTAAAGAATATTCTTCCTTAAATTCCTGCATTTTCACCTTTTAGGGCTACATAATTTATTTTCCAGATATTCATGCCACTGGATAGACTTTTTTCTAACAAAAGAGTGACATCTCGTGGTGACACAGAAATCCTGGCTCGAGCACAACTCCTCTCTGCACAGAGAGCAAACCCAGCGCTGGTTAAAAGGGTAAAAGCTGCAGCCCAAACTCTGCCAGCTCCAGGTGCTGCGGTCACGTCTCACCTCCGGGAGAGAAGGAGCTCGACAGAGACCCCAAATAGCTGCAGAAATTTATGGTCGCCCCTGCAGAGACCAGAGGTCCCCACATTTCCCCGCCTTTAGCCAGCCAGGCACCTCCCCACTGCCACTTTTGCTTGGCAGTCAGGTGTGGGACTGCAGGTTTGGAAGTAACTTCTCACAATCACACGTTTCTGGCAAAAATGTCTGCAAGAAACCCAGAATCAACGAGAATAAGGATTTTCTAAAATACTGTGAGTCAAATTAGCCATAGCATCCTAAAAGATGCAACTGAGCTCAGCCAAAAATAGATTTCAACCACCACACCTGTAGTTACACTTTCAAGATTAACTTTTAGAAGTGGGGTTTTCAGTGTTCCTGTTCCATTTAGTCAGTACCTTATACCGGTGGATACTATTTTTCAAAGGGATTTTTTGCATATTTATGCTTTGTTATATTTGCCTTAATAAGGTAAAACATGAATGTTCATATTGTTGACAGTTCAAAAAAGCTAAAGCAGGGTTGTTGGGGATTTTTTGGTCTTTTATAGTAAATACTTTCTTGTTATGGAAATGATGAGAATGTTTTGTACCGTCCTTTTGCCTGTTAGTGCTGCTTAATGGATACTGACACTTAATGAACAATGTATTTGTGAAGTGCTGTGCCTGAAACAAGGCGTCATCAGCAGAAATCAGAAAAGAGAATTTCCCATTCTGCCATTACCATATATGCAATGTAACAGTAATGAAGACCAGGTGCACACATGTGTGAGTTATTTTATACAAGAACAGCAAAACTGTCACTGTGGTCAGCAGTCTGTGAAGAATATAAACTAGAAAAATTACAATGTTGCAGAGGAAAACCCCCTAAAGTAATTACCGAAGTTTATTTAGCAGAATATGCACCTTTGCTACTCTTAAGGTATTAGTGTTCCAGTTTGCGTTACCCAGTGTTTTAAATAACCTGCCATCTTCAGACCCGCAGTTCAAGCCAATTATGCTGCCTTTTATTGTGCTCGAGACTGAACCAAAGCCAACAGGAAAATATCCCATGTCAACAACCCACTGATCCCAAATATTCCACCTCCGTTGTTCTGCTCTACGTGTTCCAAAAGAGCCATTCCAAATGATGCATGAGGAGTCCAGCGCTCCAAGATACAGGAATCAATTGCCATTCACAAAAATGAGGGATGCAATAATGCATCTGCAACTTCTCTGAGGAAACTCTGAATCTTGCAATATTTAACGGTTTTTCATGGTTGCAAAGCTCAGGTTAGAATGGAGGTGAATCAAAATCCATAAGGCAAATGATTACACCTTTCTTATAAAAGGTTTCAAGATATTAAAGACCATCTGATGATTTTATTTGGCAGCTGACACTTGGCAGGGACAGCTCTTTTGCCTAAACTCTGTGAGAAACAATTAAAAATACTGAAGAGGTCAACAACTCAAACCATGCTCTCATACAATAATACATTCTGAGATTCAGCCAACAGCTCTATCAACAGCAAAATTTAATCCCTTTCTTTTTTCACTGGAATAATCATCTTTCTCCACGAGCAAATAACCTGCATTGCTTCTCTAACTGCTCTCTGTATCTGTTGTTCAAACTGCTGCTGTACGGTAATGTCAGTAAAATGCTGTAAAACCACTACTGGAAATCAGCTTTCTGAACTCCTGGCACACTTCAAATGACTGAAGGGATTATCTTGTTGCCCTGAGGTTTTCCACGTTTTCACACACCTTGCTAAGTTTTAATCATCACTAACTATCAAAAATTCGTATTCAGGCTAATGGGTCTAAAACCAACCAGATCTGAAGTTTCTAAAGAGCCTCAGGAATTCTCGATGTCAGCTCCCTTTGAGGTGCCTAAGGAATCAAACAACCTCCTTAGCAATAAAGGAAAAATAAAAACACAGATATAAACTTCTGATGTCAGCGTCGGAAATCTAAAGAAAACATTACAAAACCAGCTGTAAAAATAGGCACAAAAAGAAGAACGGTCACGTAGGAGTTAAAAAAACCTACACAAATTATAAAGCATATATTATGGCTTCTCATTTCAGGCGTGATACCACAAATCTTAATCATGCAAAGAACTGCTTTGTTTCCTCATCAAAAGATTGGGAACTAGAGGGAAGTTTTAGCTCATTTAACTCATTGTTAATGACAGTGCAAGAATTCTTTCATCAAAATAATTTAAAGTAATGTATTCATTCCTTTATAACTAATTAAAAATATCCTAGAAGGCGAATCCAGATAAACCCACAGTCACCTTGCTAAAGACGGCTTAGGTGAGGTCTAAAATGCAAACCCCCAGGCTGCTGAGACAGGATGAGACAGGATGGAGACTTAGGGTGTGCAAGAATCTGCACCAACTCACCACCAAAACAGCTCTGCTAAGAGGGTTCTCTTTAAGTGTGGGGGGACTTAGGGAGAGGAGTAAAGGCAGAAATCACAATTATCCATATTCCCTGACCATATCCCTCTGCTAGAAGTTGGCATGGAAAGAGAATGAAAGCAAAACTGCAAGTAATTCCAGTGTTGTTCAGCACTGGAAGAAACAGAAATCCACTCCAACTCCAACTTCATGTGTCTAATCCAGTGACTGAAGAACTGAACTGGACACGATCTGAATCAGACACCAAAGACACAGCTGAACTACTTGAAATGCAATGTTGATTCCCCAGCTTTTCTGTATCAGAATGGACCTTAAACAAACTGGCACCATGAAGAGAACAGGTTATGCTTAAATAAAGCAGAAGTCACAGAGAAAAAAAGCCAACTAAACACTGAATTGTTTGATTTCTCAAACAAATTAAATACAATGGAATGTATTTACTTTATCTAAGGGGAAAAACGAGTAGTGTTCCTGAAAAATCATTCTGCAGATGGCAAAGTTTTCGCTACTTTCCTACAAACAGAACTTGACTTTTTTGGTAACAAATTTCTTAAGACTTACAGACACCAGACTGCCACAACTAAACAGATAAAGGACTAGTTTATAACACAGATGTGCATTCTGACATGTTTGCATGGCTGCAATTTCCAGGCGTTTGTGGATACCTGTCAGGAAGTCTCTAGATTCATGATTATTTTGGCCAATGACTGGACGATTTTGGCAGGATAACCACTGTCCTGGTGGCTCTATAGATTAAGTTTAGATGTACTGTGAAATAATACTCTTATAAGCAGGTTATGGTTCCTGGATGGATGCAGGTTGCTGACCAGGATCACCATCAGGAATCTGACTTTTCACAGTACTGCAGCCGCATTGGTTTCGCACCAATGAAAGTCACCCTCTTAAAGCAGAAACAACCTGCTCTCATCTGCAAACTAAACTAGAGGAAGGATTGGAAATCAAGATTGAAATCATCATCAGAAGAAGAAGAAGAAGATAAACCCTAAGATAGAGATCACAAAGCTTTTTGTTCAAGCAATGAAAGTGTCAAATAAAATGCTTGGTTACAAGAGCTTATGGAAAAGATAATATTAGATTATCTTAAACTGGTATCTTAAATTTTCACTGGGTTTACATCCTATTGCACTGTTCCAAAAATCTGATGTTCTAATAGAATTGTTATTCCATTTTTCTGCCTCCAGCACCTCCCTCCAGAGTTTTAACCAAGGCAGCTGAAATGTTCCTAAGGACTCCAACATTCACCTCGCTGCTTTCTCCTTCAGGAAGTGTCTCTGTTGTGCCCATTGCCTGCCCTGCATATTGTCCATTGTTTTATGGATTAAATCCACAGTCTTCGGAAACCCCAACTGCTCTACCCCAGCATAAGTCAGGCACAATCTCATAAGTACAACACCATTTGATGCATCACTGATATAAAACACAGCTACTACATTTCAAAGGCTTTTATTTCTTTTTATTTCCAACTGATATCAACCAACCACTGCATCTACCCATGGGCATCATTTTCTGCTTCTGAGAGAAGCAATAAAGAAATAAATAACAGATTTTTAGAATTTGTACTACAAAACTGACCACAGGACATTTCTTCTTACACATGACCATTTTTCCTGCACACAGATCTAGAAAGCAGGCCCAGGAGCAGTTATACGTATTATAAAGTATTGCCATCCATATATCATTCTTCAATCTTTATACATTTTTAAAGGTAAATGAAAAGGTAAATGAGAATTTATGTGCTTCTGTACTAGAAATATATCAAGAGAAAGCTGGGATAAAATGAGGGTTATCAAAAAAAAAAAACAATTTTCAACAATTTATGAAAGTTACAAACCAATTCTTGGTTTGTTGTTCTTGGTTTTCCAACTACATTCAAAACAAAAACTGTGGCCAGTATCAGGTAGGTGTTTCGATCTTTCAATCTGTCCTTCTCCCACGTGCTGCCTCCCTCAGCTTCCTCCACTCCTGTCAGCTCCAGACCCTACTCCTTCCCTCACTCCTGACTGCAGATGTCCCATTCCCATCCCATTTGGGGACACAGTCCCATTGTTTGCCTTGACTGCTGTGCCACTGGCCCAGAGGCTGAGACCTGAAGTAGAGACAGGAGAAAATAAGAAAGTGTCCCTGAGCAAAGGAGTGATGCCTCCTTCCCACTTGGCAAGTGGATCTGTTACAGTTTCACAATCGATTACCTAAATTATAACAAGAAACCCAAATGCCAATACAACTGATATTGGAATAATGATTGAAAAATATTGTAATTTTATCCGTCATATCTTGTCTCTATAAAATACACTGTTTCAGTTCATTATTAAATTTAAAGTGACTTGCTTCACAGTAAAGCTTCTCAGGAACCCTAATAGGGATTTATGTTCGTCTGTTTGCTTGAGGTAGTGCGTAACAGATATCCCATTGCAATAAAACTCAAAAAAAAAAAAATTTATGATATAAAGAACCTTAAGCAGATTTAAAATGCCTTAACAAAGGTATTTAGAGGGGGAGAAGTTACCCAAAATTTGGCTCCTCTTAATTCTGTTAATGTCACACTAAATTCACTGGGTAGGTATAAACCAGCACTCAAGCAGTGCCTTACCCACCAGCTGAATTCTGATCGTTCAGAGAAAGAACAGGCTCATGTTGCTGACCAGGATCACTATTTGGAATATTACTTTTCACAGCATTGCTGTTTCATTGCTTCTGCCTCCATGAGACTCCCTCTTAAAGCAGAGACAAACTGCTCATTCGCAAAAGTGAGATTCACCGAGTTAAAAAATTAAGTTGTACAGATCAGAAATGTAATCATGGGAGACAAGCTCTGAGAGTTTTTCAATCACTGTGGGGCTGCATCAATTTAAAGTCATGTTACATTAAAGAGAAAAACGTCTGGGAAAGTCTCCCAGTTGTCACTTTAGATTAGATTTGTTGTTGTTATCAGACTGTGCATTTTGTAGGCTTTTTTACATTTTAAAGATATTGCCTCATGCAGCTACACAGTGCATAAAGAAACAGGAAACATACCATTTTTTTAATCAGATTGCCTGGAGATGAGGAGTTTGCACAAATTAACTGGTAGTCTAATAAAAAAAAGAAAAAGAAAACATGCATGCACATCTTCTTGAAGCCTATGAACATTTAAACTTTAACTACCTTAGAGTCACAGGGAAGTCACCCAGCTTAACTTTGCTCCACAGAAAGAAAGTTCCCATTCTTCCAACAACAGAACAGAACACATTGTGGAGATCTTCTGTTGCTGGTCATCTCAATTGCTCTTTTTTTTTAATTTCCAACTACATTAATGGATTTNCATTCCTCAAGTATATTTCCCACAGAATCTACTTCAACGGCTCTCAGATCAGGCCTTCATATCAGACAACTGCCCACTACAAAGACAATACAGGATTTACCTACCTAAAAATAAAATTGAAGAATTTTAGTTTATCTCTGCATGATTTCAAGCTGACCTCATTTATGGCATTTACCAGAGCTTTGGACAATTCTGTTAATTACTCTGATTGTCAAGCTGTCATGTGAAGGGTTCTTGAACATTCCCAAATGTATTCACATTGTCAAACACTGTCTCAGACAAGTGTAGCAAAGTCACTGAATATGTTCCTGTACATTACTGTTGCAAGCAAATATTCAAAGTAATATTCATACAACACAATGATTTTAACTTGAATTGCATACAAGCATTTTAGCTATTAAAATTATAGCTTCTAAGAGGAATTAGGGGGTTTTATATAGCTTTTCAGTGTAGTATTTCAGGAATTGTAATCTTTCTAAAAAAACAGTTATTAGCACACAAGTCTAAGTTGAAATATTTACAGGATACTCTTTAAATCAAATATACACCTTTGATCTAGACTAACTTTTTGACATCTAAGGCAAAATACCAGGGTGTTCAGAACATGCAGTATCTCCCTTCTTGCAATTTTACACACGGTAAGAAATATTCCAAGATTTTACTACGGGGAAACCACTAGAAAAATCTGGAAAATGCAACAGGAAGTTGACAGCGTACAAGCAACATCCGTTCTGACTTCAGCAACATCAGCCCACCAGGAGAACAGCTACGGGATGAAATCTGTTTAAATACCTCAGACCTCCCCAGGCAGCTGCCAGATCTGAGAAAGTTTGGCTGCAGAGCCCCAGATCAATGAAGCGAAGTCAGGTACTCACAAAGAGTGGATTTTGCTCTTCTGTTTCGGTTTTGGAGTCACAAGACTTTCACCAGTTTGGTGAGACTTCAGTTCCATGGGGAAATGGGGTCTTTTGAAGCCACTCATGTTTTCACACTAATGAAGACTCTTCCTTTATACAAATGGAAACTCTCTTCCACTGCTTAATATTTAAATGTTGGGGGAAAAAGCCACTCCCAGTCTCCTCAGATGCCACAGAGGCACCAAGATGAACCAGACTAAACCCAGCCTCTATGAAAGATCTTTCTGCTCCAAGAGATCACAATGCACCAGCAGTGTATGGCATTTTAAAGCTTTACCACTTGAGACCTGTCACATTTATGAAAAAGTCCACAAACTGACATCTAAAGATTATTAACAAGATTCAGACTTGCTTTGTTTTTTCTGAAGGTGAACTTTAAGCCCTGTAAGGAAGAATTTCATCCCAAAGTATGACAACTGTAACAAGCTATGTCTTAGAATAGTACATCTTTAATCTAACACCATAGTCCTAAATCTGTTCTGGTTCTACAAATGCCTCTAGTTATTTCCTTTTTATCAGTGAAGAAAATGAAATAAAAAGTATTTCATACTTAACACCAAACAGACCATGTTACCCCAGAAGACGTGCTTAAATAATTCAGCTGTTAAAAAGAATCTTTAACTATAAATGTACTAAATTCCAGTGCAAAAGATTAACTACAAAAGAAATTAACACTGCCTTAGGAAAAAGAGATAACATTTTTCTAAAGCATTTCTAAAGCTTTTTGATATGCTATTTTTTAGAATTATATCTGGAGAGAACTAATATTTTTAAATGAGACTTTCAGAGCTGCTCAGATTGTAAAGTACCATTTGTGCAAGTCCAAGAGTTCTGTGGAACTTGGTTTGCTCCCATGAAGAAAAATCAGTACACAATCTTTACCAACTTAAAGAATGAATATCCAGCAATCAGAATTCGATATTGAAATAATATTCACCTAAAAAAATGTTGTTCCTGTTTCCATCAACAACTTTGTCACAACATATCAA
The DNA here is from genome assembly GCA_013400735.1 of Pomatostomus ruficeps. NCBI lineage: Eukaryota > Metazoa > Chordata > Aves > Passeriformes > Timaliidae > Pomatostomus > Pomatostomus ruficeps. Next base: position 231,846 of record VYZT01043210.1, read on the forward strand.
AGCAAAATAACATTTTCTCCCCTCAACAACTTAAAAGTTTCCAGGGCTTTATCATCAGTCGAAGCAGTCTGTTTGCATTCTCCAATACAAACTGACAATCTAGTGATACAGTACATTAAAAATTCTCTGTAGTATTGACTGCCTGAAGCTGATGCTCCCTTGCTAAATGCAGTGCAGTTCAATTAACAGCTCTTCAATATACAATTTAATTTTTCTTTCATCTTGATCCACAGCCGAGCTTGAAATGAGGAATGTTGGAATAGATGTACTTTAAATATTGAAGCAAGTCTTTATAAATAAATCTATCAAACTTGTAATGATTTCTGTCATAACAGGACCAAACAGATGAACCTGAATGTCTGTGACTTTCAGGTTTGTGCATTGTTGTTCTCAGCCTTATTCCCTCAGTGAATTCCCGGCGTGGGGGAAGGCTCTAAAAACTCCCCCAAAGGAGTGGAAGAGCTTTTTCCTTACTGAACCATTCTTAGAATTAGAGGAACAGATTTCTGCCGATGCTTTATAAAGTCTTTTGCATGTAAAAATCCAACTTATCACTTATGTCACAACAACTGTCTTAAGGAGTTTTAGTATTTCCCTGATCATTTAAAAAGCTCACCAAACAGAGAAGTTCATGGCACCAGTTTCCATTACCAAATCTGCACTCAACTGAGAGCCAACCAATCCTGAACTGAAAAGTAAATATTTAATGCATAAATACTTCCCTGGATACCATTTTTCCCCCCTGCAGTGTGAATGTACACAGTACACTTCAGATTTTCTCTAGGTAGTCATGCCATTTCACAGGAAAATGTGAGGTTAATTTAACCAGGATGGAATGAGATATTTCATTCCCAAGTTCCTCTAAGTGGGACACTGCTGAAGGAAGCTATTAATATCTCTTACAGCATGCATGCTCAAGGAAACACCGAGGATCAGCTCATTTCTCACAGGTTTGCTGCACAGCTTTCCAGAGGGCAGGATCTACTACTGTTCAGCAGGAGGGGGAACACTCCTCTTCCAAGCTCGAGGCATTTCCTGCCCTTTAAACAGTCACAGGAACAAACCTGACAGCACTGACTGCCTTGGACAGCAGAGGAGCTCTACGGACACGGAGGGCAACCCACCTGCACGAGGTGAGCTGTGAGGCCAGAGAGGCAAGAGAACACAAACAGCATCAAAAGAACAGAAATCACTTTCAGTTGAACTAAATCAAATGTTCTTAATTAATATTTTAATGCATATTGAAATACACAGGTTTACCTTCTTTGTGTCCATATTTATAATGGTATGACCTGAGATGTCGAGGTTTTATTCTTAAATGTTGTATTTCTTTCTTCTTCATGTATTTTTAATCATCTTATCTAGATTATCACTTTGAATGCTGAAAAACATCCTTATAAAATTAACCAGTCTCATTATTGCCACCATTTCCTTTCTCCTTTTATTTCTAGTCCTACTTTTTTTTAAGTATCTCAGTACTGTATTTAAATTGTCACAGAAACAACATTCAGCATTTACAGCAATTAACTCATCATTACTGCGAATAACTACACTAATTGGGATGCTCTACAAACCTGCAACACTGCAGAATTAAAAATAAACATAACAAAGATACAATTTACAACTAATCTATACTTACAATTAAAGTTAGTTTCAAGATTTATTTCATTCTATTATTTTTTATTAGCTACAGCAGACAGTAAATGGGGTGTACTATGTTCTGCTTTGCAAACACCTAGATTATAAAACGTAATTACACAAATTAATTAGAAATGAGTACATACATTCATGTCTTTGTTTGTAACCATAACATGTTAAACATGACTATATTAATGAGCACTTCCTAAAACTTATAAGCTGCCATAAGTGAGGAAAATACCAAAGCTCCCTGACCACACACGGCACAAATGGCACAGAGAGCGTCACCCCCACTCCAGATCTCCTGGTGTCCTGTTTGCAGCTGCAGGCAGTGTGCAGGTCCTTCTTCTACACAATTCTGTGAGAACTCTCACCCCCCAAAGCAGAATACAAGTCCAGACTGAAATGTTCTCTGAGCTGGGTCTTGTGCTTCCTTTCCCACCTGCTCTCAAGGGTTCTCTGATGTTCAAGGGCCTGACATCCCTTCAGTTCTGCCCACTGACTGGAAACTTGGTTCAAAGCTTTTTTTGCCTGGCTCCAGTAAAAACAAACTAATAAAAACTACCCCAAAATACTCATTTTGCTGCATTAAGTCCATGCTTTTATTTGATAAGCAAAGTTTCTTGTTGAAGTTAAGGCTCTATCTCAGTGGCCTCAAATGAAATATGGGAAAGAACAAGTTCAGCACACCACCTCCAAAGGTGATTATTAAGATAAAAGGGAATTAAAGGATGATGAGAAATTAGAAAGGACAATAAATTAAACAAAAAGTATGATGCTTTGGCTTTATAGTACTAAAATATTTACAAATATAATTGACAAGCAAATAAATTAATAGCACTTTTTACTCTTTTACACTCTTTTTACTGCTTTACACTCTACTCAGCAAGTCTGTTTTCAGTCCATCTCCTGCATTCCTCTTGAACTCCAGCTATGCTTGTTTTATGTCACTTATGCTGCTCTGTAGTCATATAAGTCTGATAATTATCTTCAGTTTTATAAGCTATTGTGGATCATGAAACAAGTCAGTACTTCTTTTGATGCCCTCACATTAGTCCCTTGTCACTGTTAAAACTGCAAGTGATCCAGCAATCTCTTTATTCTTTTTTCCCTTCTTTTTAATGCATAACAATTCTGCAGATGTACCATCCTGGAGTTGCTATTTTCCTACTCTACTATATTTAGTGTTACAGCAGGACCTTAAGATTTTTGGGTTTATCATCAAGTGTCCTTTAAACATTATCACACTGTCACAGCACTGCAGATCCACAAGTAGGAAGAAAATAATCTCTCTACCTTTTCTTCCCCGCACTGAGCTCAACCAAGAAATATTTCTGTACTTCAAAAGATTCATTTACCATATTGACAGACTGGTTACCAGCCTAAGAAAACAAATCTTAAAGAACTGATTCTTGGCACTGCAGACTCTATGACCCATCAAATCAAATTCCTTGGGATCTGGAAACAGTTATAAGTCTAAAAGCACAAGTGCTGAGTCACCTCTTTGGTTTTAATTTCTGGGCAGTTTTTAGAGCAAAGGCCCATTTTTCAATCGTGACAGAGAAAACCAAGACAAGAACACAACACTCACCAGGTGAGCAACAAGTGTGCCCTGCACTGAAGAAGTAAGAGTGACTGTGTTTTGTTATGGAGCATTCTGTCTCTTCCAAGGGTAGGAAGAGCTGCAATTATTGCCCACTAACCCCTGCTTGCAATCCCAACAGATAATCCATCCTCTTCACCGCCGATAATGAAATAAACTAATAAAGTTGGGGATTTAAGGTGAGAAACCAAGTACAGGGAAACGTGTCAGATCCTGAACACAAGCATGAGGCTTTTGTTTACCTTTTATAGACTTAAAGCAAAGAACGAATTTGGGGACAAAAACGACCCACCAGCTTTCACCACGACTTCCACTGAAAAAATGATCGGAGCGCGCATTAAATCATGGGCAGCGCCGGCGCTGCCCGCCTGGGTTTAGCATTCAGGGGGTGAAGCTCATTGCGGAGGCAGGAGAGGAGCAGCGCTGTAATTACCAGACAGGGCCTGTGCAGCCCCGTTAATGCCGGGCTCTGACAGCGCAAGGCTATTCCTGCTCCCCCGAGCCCCGCTGGAGACTGGGTTCACTCTAATTGGGTCCAAAGCACAGCCCAGCACCAGCAGCTCCTCCAGCCCAGGAATGGTAATTTCCACACGACTGTAAATAGTGTTTGCAAACAATACAAACACGGTAATAAGAGGCTAGGTGGGTAATTAATGTGGTTACAAAGCAGCTTATTTGCATTTTTATTTAAAACTGCCTTCTTTAAAAAGCTGCTCAGATTTCTTTTTGCAAAAGGAGCCTTGGTTAAGGAATAGAGCAGTAATTACTCTCTTTAGGGGTTCTTTTATACGTCCTTTAGGGAATTAGAATGAAAAGATAAGCAGAATTATAAAGGGAATCATGTAAAATATGAAATGCACTATAAACACTTAGTACTGTATTTACCATAAGCTAAGCTTGTCTTCTTCATTAATGGAATATATTACAAGCTTATGTTACAATCAGATTAATTGTGAAGATGGTTTAAAAAAAATATATCCAGACACTTTAATTCCTCCTCTCCCAGAACTGACAACTAGAAATCCAGTGACAGCAGAACTCACTCTCTGGAAGAACACATCTGTCTGGACTACAGTAAATAAAGTTTTCAACATCAGCAACATTAAATAGTTTTATAAAACACATTCTGAGAGAGAAAGGTTCAGGAAAACACCAAACCCAAGTTACACTAAATGTATAAAATACCAGAGAAAACCCAAACTTTGCATCTTATAAGCTACACTCAAGTCAATGTACAAAGTCTACTTTTTTATAGACAGACATCTCCAGACAGGTTGGTGACACAGTTGAGCACACAGTGTCTCCTAGTGACTTTTAATTGAAGACTAAGCATGAAGTGCAGTTTTAAAGGGGTTATCCTGAGGTCTGTTACTGTCTGGGGTGGGGGGGGTGGTTCTTAAATGTTTTTTTGTCAAAAAGCTCAAACTGCATTTAAGTAGTATTATTATAAAGCTTTAGGCATGGTAGGGATTTTGCGACTCACATTTCCAGATTAAGAACAGCAGGGCTGTGCTAAAGAAACAAATTACCAAAAAGATCACTTCAACATTTCTATGTATAAAATTCTGCTGACTGGAGGAAAAAATTAAGGAATAGTAAAATACTGTGACTTCTTTCAAAATTACATTCTAGAAATTTTTTTTAATATACGTGTAACAGATATTGGAAGGTGAAGAGAATTATGAGAGTAGAAGTAATTTAGTCAAGTCAAAAGACATCTTTTTTTTTACTAGAGGAAATCACAGCAAATTGTCTCAATGTGTTAAAAACCTTGCAGCCCCCTAGCTATGGGAGCACCCTGTTTCTGTCAGCTGTGTGCATTTCATGAACTCACACACACCTGGCTGCTGCCAGGTTTGGGGTGCAAGGTGGGATTTGGGCAAGGTCTCAGGGTTGCCGCAGGTTTGGGGGTGAAAGCTGTTAAAAGCAGCATCTCCCCAGCAGAAACACACCCAGTCCCCGCACCAGCCAGTGCACCCTGTGAGGTGCTGGGCACGCTGCCCTTTCTGCCTGGTTATTTCTGCACAATAAACAATAAAACTCAATCTGTTGCATGGATCCATCCAGGAGCAGAGCAGAGCTAACTGCAGATGAAGGTGTGAGCAGGAATCAGGTCAGCTGCAGACAGTGCAGCAGCTCTCTGAGTGACTGGTATCAGTATTCAGGAGGATGCCCAGCCCTGGAAGTCAGGGCCTTGACACAGCTGCGATATAATTCAGGCTCTGTTTTACAGCGGTTTCATTACTAACCATAAAAACTGTAACAGTGGAACTGTATAAACAAACTGAACAGTGTTTTTACTGTAAAACATGAATGTAATATAAATATTTGCCTTTCCTTTTTCTCAGCATCTGTAATGAAATCAAATTCATGCCATATGTTTATGGTGTACAAAAAAAAAAAAAATCTCAACAATCCATCCATGTAAATGTTGATTATACTGTTCCATGTTTTTAACTTCATGTGGGGGGATTTTTAAGCATCTGTATTTGGAAAATAGCTTTGCAGCACACATCACTCACTTAAGGTTTCTCAACTGAGCAGACTACTCAGAGAAACTCACTGAATTCTTAAACATTATGGCCAAAATCTGGTCATACTTTCATATTGGTCCCAATGAGTTGTTGCTAGCAGCAGGACTGGTTAATGTTTACACTGTCAATTCTCCACGGGTAACATAAGGTCTGATTGCATTGCAATTAGTTAATTAAAAGATTCCTTCACTTCAGAAAAATCTGGATCACACCCTTAAGAATCAAAAAAGGCAGAGGCGATAATTCCTTAGTTGGAGTGTCCACAGCTGCAACTGAGACAAGTTGACACAGATTTTTTTTTTATTGCATTACCAGTTCATTAAATACCAGGTACTGCCCCTTCCTGCAAGGCCTTTTCCCCACAGCAAGGTTTGGATAACTACATTTAACTTGATTCTCCCACATGGGCACTGCTCATGCACTGGAAAATGAAATATGTCCATGTATTGCAGGCTTTTCTAACTGTATATTACACTGTGATGGCACGTGAGCCAGCAATAGATAGTTAAGGATATCTTGCTTTGAAACAAGACAGTTCTATATTAGAAAATAATAACAGAATATTGGGAGTAATACTCTCACAGAAATGCATGTGCTTTACTTGTAGGATGTTCTGAAATGCTTCCTGTTTTGAAGATTATTCTTAAGAGCTTTTATTTAGCAGCACTTTGAAACCCTTTGATTCCGTACTAACAGACCATGGCTTCAGTCAGGATTTACTACATGTCCAAAGCCATCTTCTAGGCATTCTTCAGCTTTTCCAGAAATGAAAAGCTGTCACTGACCATGAGGAGGTTTACAAAAAATTGTAAACCAAAGACACCAGTGGAGACAAAACACTCCCTGGGAAAACAGAGCCCTTCCCGCAGGGGGAAACCCAGACAGTGACCACAGGACAACTGTTGCCCACAGTCTGGTGAACGTGCCCAGTTTGCCTGTTGTCTTTTTCTGCACTTCACAAGATCACAACTGGAATACAAAGACCCACTTATCAGGTTTTAATGTCATTCAGTTACTTAATCAGCAAGAATATAAATCACTCCTTCGCTGAAGAATACTTCAGGGGAAAGGAATACAGCAAGGAGCCACGTTTGTTTGGTTGGTTTTCTTCAGAGCTTTTCTCTCTTCTCTTGTCACATCTCTACCTTGTAAGTCTCTACTTTAAAAGCAAACCCAAATGTTCTTTTCACAGTTTAATCTAATCTTTAATGTAGCTGTAGGTTTAACACGGAGGAATAATTACCAAAGAAACATTATACTTTTTATGAAATATTAAACTTACAATTTATCTTTTAATATCTACTTCAAAGGCTATTTGACAGGAATAAATAAATGAGAGCTTCTTGGCAAGAAAAGCTGTGATTTATGAAATATTTTATTCATTCATATTCTTAAGTATTTTCTTGAGAATACCACTAACATCTGGAGCTACGCGGTCTTATCCAAACATTCTGCTCATACTCAATTAGAAAATTATATCAATAATAATGTAAAATAAATTACCTAGCCTCTCTTCCTGGAGCATAGATTTCCATGTTCGTCAGAGCAACTATGTGTACAAACAGCACGGTAGTGTTTTTCATTAAGCCTCAAAGTCAATTAAGCTACGAATTGGAACAATCATTCCTCCTTTGCAAAGTATTGATATTTTTCTTGGCTGCTTTCAGGCCTTTTCACTACTCAAGGAGAGATTTATGTTTGACAATTTCTTTCTGATTAAAATGAATCATAACTCTAGAATTCTAATTTCCTCTTTTCCGAGCAAGAAATTATCAAACAGTTTTAAATTGATATTGAACGTCATCGGGCATGAACACTCATTTTCGAGATATCAAATGTAAAGCTATACTAATCTCTCCTTTTATCTGCTGCCTTTACATACTTTCTCTTCCTTTTTCTGTCTATATATATGCATGTGCATAAACATTAGATTGCACCAATATAATCAACCATACCCCTCCATAAAAATCATATTTGATAGAGCAGCCAGACCACTCACATTAAAACTTGTCACAATGCTTTACACAAGGCAATTACCCTTTACTTGCAATATTAGCAAAATTCTGCTGTAGTTTAGACAGAAAATAACTGGAATACTGCAGGTTGCACACAAATGTCAGTTAGACAAAGTAATTAGCAAGTTTATATGGGTAATCCCTACTCAAATGGCTCAAACTCCCTATAAAACAGCTCTCCAGGCATAAATTGTTACAAACAAAATTCTCTAGATTTGTCTACAACAGCCAGTTAAGATCAGTTTCCATTTGCTTTTTAAGCATAATGGCAGCTAATCTGAAAAAAATCTTATTTCCTCACATTATTCCTGCTTTTTTCTCTAAATCTTAACAATTGGATTTTCCCGAGCCATTTAGCCGTCCCATTTTGTCTTTATAAACTTGATTTTCAGCTTTCACTAAAAGCAAATTGAAACTGCATTTTTTGCTTAACAATTTATTTCGAAGCGAACAGGCCCAGAGCAGAGCTGTGTTTCTGCAGACCCTCAGGCCGTGGCATTCCAGACAGGGATGTCACAAACAGACAAGCTGGGTGGTTTTCCTCAGAACTGTTATTTTATATACACTGCACTTTATTTTTAAATGCATTACACTAGGTTTGATTTGGGTTTGTTTTGTTTTGTTGTGGTTTGGCAGAGGTGGTGGTTGGGTTTTTAAAAATTACTTTTTTTTCCATAAGATATACTTCAGGCTCTAGTTAATACAGGCTACCAATTAGATAATTGTACCAAAATTTGAAATAATAAGTTGTTTCATTACACACCTTTAATTCTTTTCTCTTCTTGCAAAGTCTGTGGAACTCTTTTGCATCAACAAAGAATGGAAAAGGAAATATTCTGTGTCCAGCATTTAAACCTTGAGTACTGAAGGATATTTTTCCACAGAAGAGTCAGCACAGGGTACCCCCTGCTTTTGGTAATACACGGGTTTTTATAGAAATACGAATTTTATTACCAACACAGAGGCAAAACTCCACACTTATGACAGGTAAACACACTAGAACTCAATTTGGCAATAGTTTGGGGGGTTTTTTGTTATAAGTGCATATCTCCTGCAAATTAGAAGAACATGAGGTTTGGAAACCCCGTTGAAGAGTAGGAACATATTTATCAAATTTCTACTCTCAAATTACTGGAGGAACATTGAATTTATAGTGCAGCTCAGAGACTTAATCTCGAGGATTTACAAGAAAACATAAAACAAGTAGGTAGCACTATTGCTCCTGAAAATACTACCTGAGTACCAGCAACTGAGGCTCTGTAAGGCTGCATCCTAACCAGCTGTATTTTTCTTTAAATTGATTCCAAATTGAAAAGTAAATCAATTTCCTTTCAATAATTTTGCTTTCCCTAGGAACAGAGGAGGCAGAATTCAGTGCATGATTTGAAGTTCTTTCTAGCAGAACAGCTGCAGCTACATATTGAGAATTCATCTGAATCATATGCAGAGCTGGTTGATACTTTTTAAAACTCTTTGATTTTTAGGAAAGAATTTTCAATTAACAACTTCCTGTAGTTGCACCTATAAGCTAAAAATTAATATTTTACATCAATATTTTAATATTAGAAGCAAATCAATCAAATTAATCTTTGTCTCTTTGTTTTCAGCAACTGATTTTGGGGCAGGTTTTTGTGTTTGTTTTCCTCAAGATTGCTTACAATTTGATGTAAATTTTAAGCATCTTGTAATTCATCAACTAATTCTCTCCTGGTTACACACTCCAAGTAATTAAAGTTCAGTAATAACTTATTCTTTCTGCTCCAGCACCTGCATTTCATTTGTTTATTTTCCCAGAGTCATAAATCTGAGGGACTGTCAAAGTGCCATAATATTAGTGCAATAATCAAAGTTAATTAGTCCCTCTCAATAAACAACAACAAAGCCATTACAAAGATGCATTGAAGGTTTTCCAGCTACCCAGTTTACAGATGAGACTCTTTTTCTGAACAATTAGAATTTGAAAACTCTTAGTAAATAAATGTAGTGTTTCCGAAGTAATTTGACCTTCAACGTTCTTCACTCAATTAACACTTCATTAACTTTTGGTGAGATAATACAGGTATTAAGACAAGTATTCTGAACTCCCATCGTCTTCAAAGTGCTCAGAGCTATGGTTAGGATTAAGGGGGCAATGGGATATTTTTCAAATAAAAGGTCCTCACCACTGCCTCATTTTAGTTGGATAAAACCCACATAAACAGCCATGTTTAGCTGGACTGGGAGTATCAAATTGAAGCAACAAAATATCACCAAATCCAGTTCTATTGACAGAGAACAGACCAATGAACTTTATGCAACACACACTATGCTGGCCCCTGTTGGAATTCTCTTGGAATTCCATGCTATTGAAATTTAAAAATAAAAAAAAAAAAATTTAAAAAAAAAATATATATAAAAAAAAAAAAAAAAAGAGCTTTACTAAGAAGTATGACAGCAGAAAAGAAAGGAAGACTTTTTTCCCAACCATCCCTTTACTGTAAATCATTCATATGATCTGGAAAAGAAAAAAAGGCCTAAATCCAAAGACTGTTTCTTCATGAAACTTGTGGTTACAGAAATTAGCAATATCGTAAGCATCACTTATCTGCAAATACTTGTAAATAAGCACCGGTTTTTTTGCATTAATAAATATTGTAATTATCTGTAGACTACTTATGTGTAAATATTAATACTACTGAGTGCTCTCCCATGTCATCTGGGAGCAGCTGAAATACTTCAGGAGCTGAGGAAACAAAACCAAAACACTCATCCCTAATTTTAGCTGGAAAGAAACAAAAATCCAAGAATCTGATCCATTGGTCTCTTGTTAATTTAAGTGTAGAGATGTCACCACATTGTCTCCTGGAAGTCAGCAGTCCCAGCAAGCTCAGACAAAAGTAGCCTGCAACCCTTGCTAGCACAAGTAAATGATTGTGGGAGGAATAAATGAGGACAACTGAATATATTTTAATAAGGGCCTTAGAAGATAATTAAAAAAAAAGGGGGATCAGGGACAGTTAGGAGTCAAAGAGCAACAAGGGAACAGATGGGACTGAAAAGCTTGTGTTTGTGTGACAAAAACAGGAGAAAAATGAAAGAAAGTGAGAAGCTGGAAGGAAAAACCATTGAGACAGAATGCCTGACAGCAGGGCTGCTGGGCCTGATGGACTAGGACAGAAAAGGAGAAATTTTCTGAAAAGTACAAGAATGACCCTCTGAAATCTCTCACTGTGGAAGAACTCTGGGCAAAATAGTGGCTGTTTTGGAGGACTGTGTCCATCCTCCTTTGGTTAGTTATTCACTTCGGTTCTGGAATGCTCTGTCTCACAAACCAAGCCTCAGTGGTTCTTCCAAATGTTTTCTTCCCTTACAAAGCACCCCCAGGTGGATAAGAGCACATCAAGCCCTGCAGTCCAACACACTCATTCAGAATGAAAAACCTCTATTGCCTGGGCACCAGCGACTGAGCAGGGTGTTACGAGATAGGACAAATCACATTTTCCTTAGATTCTTGCAGGGCAATGCTGTATCTGAGAGCTGGCACTGCCCAAGACCTCACGCCCTGGGAAGCTCAGCTCCGCGCTGGGCGTTGTGTCCACACTCACCCATTCCCCCAAGATGCGCTGCACGGCGTCGCTGCCTCGCGCCAGGCTCCTGCAGGCCAGGATCACACGTGCCCCGTGCAGTGCCAGGGATTTGGCAGTTTCAAAACCTAGGAGAAAACATTGTCCTGGTCAGAAACAGACCCCAGGAACAACACAGAGCTATAAAATTACCCGAAAACATGAGCCACACATTTAAGTACAGTTAGGCTGCCTGCAGTCAGACGACCTGACAGTCACCTGGACTCAGCTTTTAAGAGCACACCTGAAGAAACACAGACACCTCCCTTTGATCAGGTCTTTTGGACAATAATTGTATATATTTTGTGCAAGACAGATTTGGCATCTTCAAAAAAACTCAACTTCTCTGCCTGCCGGTGTCCTCAGCGCATAGAAGAGCAGGACTGTAGTGCTCCTTCCTTGTTTGACTGTAACAGTGCCACACAGAGAGACTGCAGAGCCTGGCAGCTTCACACTGAAGTATCAGTACCCAAAACTCAGCTCAGGGCTCTTTAGAGGCACAGTTAAACTCAGAGCCATCAATCTGAGGACCACCTGTGGTAGGGGGAACAAAACCTTCTGTTTCACTGTTCAATTCACTAAAGAAAAGCTGCATAGAAGTTGGTCCAAAGTAAATTTCATTTAATTGGAAAAAATCCGTGAGAATTTACACCAGGAGATGAGGACTTTTGAGGAGAGCAGAATGCCCATGAAGTGCAGAGAACTGAGCCAGAACCTGGGTTTCTACCAGGAGTGAGCTGCTACATATTTGTGATGCACTCAGTGGTATCACTGGGTGTCCATCTCCATGGAGAACTGACAACAACAGGAATTGCCTTCTGGAGAGGAGTAATGTGGCTTAATGAGTTCAATTAGAAAAGCTTAAACTAGGAAAGAATCAAACTGAAATACCCAACAATTTGAGTATGCAAAGAAGTCAAAGAGAAGAGGCATCTGTTTTAGCTTTATGACATTTAAAGCATGTTCATGATTTCCTGTTAAAAACTGTTTACCAAAAAGCCCATTAAGATGGGCTGTCTCACTTCCAAAACACCCTGGAGCAACAAAATCCAGTTACAGCACAAAACACAGCTTACATTATAGAAACAACAGACACCAAGACGAATTTATACAATTTTCTGCAATTACATACTTACGGTATTTAAGTCCAAGTAATTTTCCTGTATCTCTTTTAAAGCCATTCACTGCACCAAGCAACTTTAATTACCTGGATAATTCATTGCATGCACATGAATTCAGCTACAGCATATGCAAAGATTTCCCTTGTTCCTAATTCCACTTTAAGCATATTTAACTAGAATTTTTCATGTAACTAATATAAGACGTACCAGGGTACTATCAGCTCGCTGTTATGCTTCTTGTTTTGCACAAAAATACACTTCTTTTGACTAGCTGACCGTATTATTAAAAATTAGTTGGAATGCCTGGGAATAGTTTTGCTGCTGTTAAACAAAGATCAAGAGCTGGTGGCCAGATTAATTAGCAAAGCATGATGATGTTTTGCTAACTCCAGCCCATGTCACACTGTGCAAAATAATAAACTGTGCAAAATAATAAATTCCATGCCATTCTCCCCTATAGTTAATAACTTGATACTCATTATAAACTAAGCAAGTTACATGCTGTGAGTTTAGTTCATTTCATGCTACCTCGACTCTTCCCTGCAAACTCGGAGATCAGTGTTAAGCACGTCTCTTTAGGATGCCCCTGCTCTTCTCTGAGCTTCCAAGGAATAATTCTTCACCCTTAGGCAGATATGTTCTGGATCTTTACATGAAATCATGTTAAAAAAACCCTCCATTTGAATGCTGCCACAGGTGAAGTGCTGATGTGTCTCCCCATCAGACATACTTTAAACTAATTCACAAACACTCCTGCACTTTATTTCGGACAGCTAGAAATAAATGCAACTTCTAACCACAGCACCTGAAGCAGGAGCTTGGAAGCACCTCAGTATCCACGTCTTTGTACAGCTTCAGCTCTTTGGTTCTTCTCCAACAATTAATGCTTCTTTCCTCCCCAGTATCAAAAAGTTTAGACAGGTGGGGAACAGCTTCCAGCAGGGTGGAAAACATTTTCTGTCAGATTCACTGTGTTAAACTAAGTTTGTCAACAGCATTTGTTCTTCAGCAAAATGCAGCTGTATTTTCAATATACAGTAAATGTTAAAACCTCAGCCTAACACGTGGATTGAGTAAAGTACAAAACTATTTAAACTCCAGAAATAAAAATCTTACCTCTCCATAAAAGCTACCACTGAATCACAACCCACACTGAACGTGGTTTCATACACCAAAGTTAAACCACAGAGATCATAAACACCCAAACAGTAAAATGCTTTTAAAAAACCGTGGTGGGGTTACATAGAAAGAGAAGTTTAAATAATTATGTAAGGGACATGAACAAAGCAACCTTAATTCTACCCACAAAAGTAACTCTGTGGACTTCAAAAGGACCAAAGATTTTTTTAAAACTTCACTTAACCTGACGCTGCCACCACGTAGTGACACAGCCCCTTCACAGTGAAGGGACATTAAGAGCAGTATTAGTTTCTTTTCCAAAAAACAAGTGATATCCTCCAGTGGTGAATCCTCCCTCCACAGCACTGGGCTATTGCACAGATATTTAACCCAGGTAAAAAAGAGACCACAGCCCACTGCCAGCAAGTTATATACTAGTTGTGGGGGTTTTAAAAGTAGGAAAATCTACACTAGAAAAACAGCATAGAATTACAGACTTGGGCATCAAGGACAACCAATTACAAGGAATAAAAGAGACTCGTCCCCCAAATGTGACAGGAGAATAACATACTTAAATACCGTCCACTTTGGGAAAGTAATCACTGCATTGTATGGAGTATTTAAATATACTATTTTGAGCAAATGTTTTACAAAACTAATTTCAAGCAATTGCCCTGGAAATCTCAAGTTTGTGCTGAGATCAACTACTCTTGCTGCCGGTGCTGTGGCTGAATGAGCTCTAATCCGACACTCAGAAGTGAAAATCCTCTTTAAGAATAAGACATACATGGGGATAAACATTATGGCACAGTTCTACATCACCAGCTAACCTAAAGGACTGGGAGCAGAACTAACAAGAGAGCTACAAGCACATGGGATTTGCTCGAGACATTTAAAGCCCTCCAGCCCTTTCTTACCGCACTCGTTCCTAAAGACTCAGAAATTAGCACTCAATTTCATTCTTCATCCTCTCTGATGATTGTTCAATACTCTCACATTCCTGGCTATCTGCAGCGGACTACTGCCACTGAGTTTTGGTGCAGATTTTCAGCTAATGGTGTCAATTAAGAAGCAGTTAGCATCGCTCAATTAATGCCAACTACACTGTGTCAACACACACCAGATGAGTACAGGGCTCTGTCCAATGGTGCAACCTCTTCCATAAAACAGAGACGGGGATGCACTGAGTGGAAAAGTATTTCAGTGATTTCTTGTTTAAACAGACAGCATACAGTGCATCAATCACTGGGGGACATTTTGTAAAGAATTTGCATCAGGCCTTTACGTGTTTTAAAACATTCTTTTATTTCCAATACAAGGAAGTTTGAACACACAAGAAAAATTCAAAAACATTTCAGACAACTGCAAGTTTCCTTCAGCTTCTCTACCTTTGCCCAAATACTCCAGGATACCTTGGAGCTGTCCTTTACAAGACATTTGAAACACAATGATGTCCTCTTTCTTTGAAGGGCTTAGTTCTCAGTGTAAAAACCTACAGGGTTTGCTTGCAATAAATGGTCTTTAAAGCCCATAATAGACTCTCATCCCAACTGCTGCACCTCAGCAAACAGACTGGTTTCTGATTTTTGGGACTCAAGAGAACCACATATAAACAAAAGATTCTTGTGTCCTAGAAATCACTTGGATTTCTTCAAGCATGGAAGACCTAAACACCAGCGACAGTGAATCAGTTCCTCTTATTCAACACTTCCTCAGAAGAGGAGTAAAGAAGACTCAAATGTGCTCCAGATAAAGAACTCTGGGTAAGCTTTTTTCAGGTTGAAATACTGCAACACTGAGGTGTGATTTAGAGAAGAATCTGCTGCTGCCTGTGCCGGTGGTTCCAGAGTGCAGCATCCAACAGAGCTTGCACAGGCACATGCAAAACATCACATCAGTGACAACCTCACACCTTCCAGAGCCAAAGAAGCACCAAGCATTCCAGATCAGGATTGCTTGGCTGCACCCGCTCTGCTTCAGTGCGGATATTTAGGATAAAACCTTTAGAGACACATTATTCAACTTGCTCCACCTGCAAATTTTCAAGCAAATAAAGCACCAAGATATTTTAAGAGACTCAATTGCAAATGAGCAATTCCCATGGAATACTAACGCTGCCTTTGTTCCCATGTGTTTGCAGGCACATGGCAATGACACACAGTGATGTTTTTCATTGCAAAGTGTGATGTTATATGAAAGATACATCCTGCCTCTCCCTTTGTGTGTAAATTGGACAAATGTGTTTTTCTTGGAGTCAAGAAGTACAGAAAAAGCCAACCCAAACAAAAGAGGATGACTAATGCATTGGTTCTGTTTTCCATCTAACCAACCCAAAAATATGCACTCCTTACACTTTTTTTGCAACACACAGCCCTGGGCAAGGCCAAGTTATTCTTAACAGTAAATGCACTGCTGTTGTCGCTGACAAAACCCCAAAATATTATGTTTCCTCTGAAGGGGGCACGACACTAAACCAATAAACAAACACCCTTAAATTAATAGGATTATAAATATTTGTTGTTTGTTGTTGCTGTAAAAAATTTTATATGCATCATTTGAAGGAAAGAAAGTTGAAATTTTATACTAAACTGCACACATCATCCCAGTCAACTCTTTTTTCACTTCCCAAGTTATCTAAATACAAACAGGTCCTGTAATGTGCCTGAATAGATGAACAGTGGCCAGGGACTAAACTGAAGGGAAGAGAAGGAGAATCAGATATACGAAGTGAATTTTTCATCAAATCCTAGTTCTATCTTTCATATCTACTCCTTGCTTTAGATGTACATCAGTGACCAAAAATCACAGTCAGAAAGGGTTCAGATTTGCATCTTCCATTTCAACCAATCTCAAAGCTCTGTTTAGATAAAATACACTCCTTTCAGAGGGGGCAAAACCCCCCAACTCTCAACCTGCATTTTTCCATCTTGCCTTTCTTCTTCTATTATAGGATCATGCTCCTACCAAATCCCAAACAAATTTTTATTGAATATTTAAAAAGTGTACTGTGTAAGCCCAGTGGACAGCAGCATTTTACCAAAACTAAAAAAAGTTGCAGAAATTAACACAACTTTTCATATCTCAGAATCACATCTGTAACTGAGGATTACTCTGTTTGAACTTCTTATTCTCAGTGTTTCCTCAAGCATAGAATAAATCCATGTTCTCTCTTGACTGTCTTTAAAAATGACAGTGTGGCTTCTTGCAAGCAAGTCAGCCAGTTTTCCTAACACAAATCAATTACTGTATTTAAAAAAACACATCAAAATTTAACATTTGGCTTTATCATTTAATGTTTAAGGAGAATTTATTAAAGAGTTTATTTTTCTGTTTGCATACAATTTTTTCCATTGTAACAAAACATATCATGAAGGCAGACAGGCATCTGAATATGAAGCAACTCAACACACAACTACACATTTTCTAAGCAAAAACAACCTTTCCACCTAAAAGTACATCTAGATGTACTATTACCAAGTCAAATAGCGTTACACACATTTTAAAAGAAACCTGAAATAGCAGTTCGTCTCAAAAGCAGCAGAACTTATTTCAGTGTGACTCATATTCTTTATTTTAGTAAAAACCCTAAATTATTCAGAATTACATATGCTTATATTCATAAGGGATAAAAAAATATTTTGTTAGACTACAGTTATGTTAACACACTACTTCTATTTTTACTGCAAAATAAACACTTCCAAATGAAAGCGTTTAACTGAAATGTGGAGTAGCAGAAAACAACAAAATCCACCCATAATGTAAGTCATCATCAAACCAGCATCTTGATGGAATCTAGATCAGGTCTGAGCAGTCAAATTGGATGTGACATTTAGGGCACTCCATGTCTCAGCACTAATTATTCCTGAAGGTTTATCAGATATGGAATAACTGACCAGTTCTTTTGTTTATTTGTTTAAATAAAGCCAGTCTAATTATAAATACCAGTACTTGAATACGTTATTAAAGAAATAAATAACATTTTGTGCATGCTGCTGTAGCTTCATCGTTACTTAACAGCAAAGCTGAGGTGAGCTAGAGAGGTGGTGGCAGCAAAACCTGCACCAGTCCCACAGGAACCAGAAGGATTTACCCAACACCAGCAGCAGCAAAGGGCAACAATGAAGAGACTTCAGCTTCCATCTAACCCACACATCCCTGAAGGATTTAAAATTTATCTTTGACTGTGTCTCCTGTGCTTTTTTTTAAAACAGATTTTTTTTAAAAAAAAAAGCTCCAAGTTCAGAGAAATGGGGTTGGCAAACACTTCTTCTCTTAAGCTGCTCTTTGCATCAGCAGTAGCTTCAGGCAACACAACAGTTTTTCCCACCAAAGCAAAAATGGAGAAAAAAGCCAGAAATTGTCTAGTTTCTTTTCAAGCACACTTTTGTTCCTCTGTTAGCCAACACTATCATAGGTTTCTGTACTGCTGAGCTGAGCCCTAATTAAACATAATAAAAAAAATTAGTTGCATGTTTTGAATCTCCTTTTGGCAAGTACAACAGTGCAATGTTAATAAAAGAAGTAAATTCAATAAAGAGGAATACTTCATCCAAGGCAGAATAATTAAAAGGCATACTGTGCTGTCAGCTAAAGTGCTAGATCCTCCCAGCTTTAATCTCAAAGTCATTTCATGAGAAATGCTCAGTGTTATGTAAAGATACAGAGAAAGTGCTACAACATAAACTGGACCAATTTTTTCTTTTAAAACAAACTTGATATTTATTTATATCAGTTATACAAACAGTGAAGGATTTTTAAATGCACACTCAATGTTTTACAGATAAATAATAAAACAAGGTTCTGTCCTAAAAAGCTCACAGTTCAGCTTACAAAAAAAGAGATGTCTCAGGAAATCAAACAGAGAGAGCCAGGTCCTGTTCTAAGGAGTTCACAGTTTGTATCAGGGGACAGGAACAGACTGAAAATTAAAACAACACTACCTGATTTCTGGCAGGCACCACCCACCTCTGTCTTTGGGCCAAACGAGATAAGACAATTTGTTTCGTTTGGCAGCAAAGGAAGATTTTAATAAAAGAGTCATTTGAGGATCCTGCAGAAAGACCTGAACACAGGGAAGATGCAGTTCAATGGTCTCTAGTTCAAACCTGGCAAACCTTTGGGTGTGCTTTAAACTATGGAGGGAAGAGGGAGGTGGGAAGCTGCTATGGAACTCAAATGATCCATCATGTGGTTCCGACATACAAAGTAAGGCAGGAGATGGAGTTCTGAAACAAAAGATGGAGAATAAGAACAGTATTAACAAAAAGGGTCTGTACACAAAAGCAAGGAGAATGGAAAACAAGCAAGAATTAGAAATCATTAATTACAGTGTAAGGCCATGAGCAAAAAAAAAAAATCAAAGCCACATCGTCAAGAAGTGCATGAAAATATGCCATGCATCTTCCCACACCAAAATTAATTTGCATTTTTTTAGAAGACATTTAGAGGCTATCTGCTAAAAGCTGGAACCCCAGCAGCCCTCCCAAGAGCTCAGTGACAACCATCCTCTAGAGCCAAGGACCAATTACAGCTCATACCCCACACCAGGCTGTTCCAGCTTTCCTATTATGAAGCCCATCTCTGCCTCACATTCTCAATACATAACTTTTTGTTTGGCCAGAGATGAGTGTTGAAAGTGCCAGGTGCAAAGAACAGAACCAGGAAGTCTCAGGCTCCATTCCCTGGACCACAGATGAGATTCAGAAACGGACAGAGTGAGACGCCTTCTCACAGATCACAATCTTCGTTCACTCACGGTGCCAAAAGTGTGCTGCCAAATAGGTCATGCACCTTTTCATCCACTCCTCTTTGCTTAGCAAGGCACAAAATAATCCAATTATACCTTCAGAATTAAAAATCCTTCAGCAGGAGTAAGTTTAATACTCCTCAGCATCTGCTCACAGCTGGACACAGACCCAAACAAATAAAGCTTTCTTTTCTAGTTGCCATATTTTCTACTCTTAATATATCTTAATTACTCCTTCTGCTGAAGAATTAGAATAGCATTCAGAGAAATATGTATTTTATCTTGTGACAGAACAACCCAACTTCCACTTTGGAATATGGACATAACCTGTAATTTAAGTAATTTACTGCATCCATACATTGCACCATAAGTAAAATAGGCTCCCATTCACAGAAGAAAAATAAAAACAAGAGAAGGGCATAAGAATTTAATGTGTGACCTAAAAACTGCAAATACCATTAACTAATAAAAAAAAAAAAAAGAAGACAAAAGTACTCTTGTTTTTGATGGTCTTCCCTTGAGAACTCCTGAAAAAATGTGACATTTGACATATTTATTTTCCTAAATCACACACACTGTCTTTTAAAAAACTCTGTGTATTGTAGACTTTAGGATGAATATAAGATCAGTTGCTTTCTCGCTGTACTATTCCTGTTCCCTAATTCAGACAAAATTCTGGCCTCACAAATTCTGAAGACAAAACATCAGGTCAGGATTTTGATCTTTAACTTCCCAGGTTTTTAACTGTCTCCTTTCACTTCCTTTGTAGGGATTTACTGTTTCAGACTTGAGTTTCAAAACCTTGTAACACCTTGACACAACCAAGCATGAGAAGCTTAAAAGGGACACAAGATACTGAAATCCTTCCTTCTTGTGGGTCTACTCAGCATAGATGAAGTCACTAAAAATTTTCTGCTAATAAGCCAAAACCATCACATTAATGTGCATCTACAGGCTGTACCTAGAGTTGTCAGTATCTAGCAAAGTCCCCAGGTATCTCAGAAGACACTGTCACTAGAAAATAAAATGCATTTAGCAACCTCTTTCCTCCCCACCATCCAACAAGCATTCCAAAATAATACAAATGTACAAATGTATTCAAACAACTCTTGTAGCACAATGAGTTTTCAAAACATGAAGACACAAAATGATGCAAAGAGCAATCTCGATGTGGCAGCAAGACAAACTGAATCATGCAAAAGGTGTTTTCACCCTTGGACTATGCATACAAAAGTAAGAAAAACCTTTGTGAAATTAAGTATTTCAAAAGGCAGAAAAGCAATCAAGTTGAAAAGTCTTTCTAGCTCTTAGAGCAGACAAGAAATACGCACCCCCCTAAGAAGGCTCCCTGTTCTACAAACAAGATTTCCTCTGTAAAAGGAAGAGCAGAAAGTACAACACAGGTAGAGAGCTCAATCCCATCCTTTGTGAAAATATTCCTTTCCCAGCAGTAATCATTATTGAACCTTTTAGCCCAGATGTAATTTCTTACATGTTACAACAAGTTTCACATGCATTGTGAATTTCAGCCAAGGTTGATGAAGTTCAATAACTTGGCTAACCAACCATGTGTACTGCTCATTACACAAGTAATAAATAGATTCATCAAAATGGACACGAAAAAGCAGTATGAACATCTGACACCACTTTCAGCTTACTCAATAAGAAAAATAAATTACAGGAAGTCCAAGAGGACCTCTTAATATTTACAGTACGTAACAAGTAAGCAGTTGGAGCCTTATGTAAAGCAGAGCAATATTAATATTCCTCTATATTAAGCCAGAGGTAAAACAGAGTGATGGCACTCGTGGAAACTCACTCACTATTACCTGCCATAAATTTTCGGAATACGGCTCTGGAAGTTAAAGAGACCCCTCTTCTATTAATCATATTTTGAAAATAATAGCTTGTAGTGGATTTTTAATTGTTCAAACTACATCAGTACTAAACCCTGACTGACAGCTACAAACATCCCACAACACAGGGAGTTAAAAGTTCCACCCCAGAGGCACATTCCCCTCCATAAATTGTGCTCTTCTACATCAATTACCCCAATACTCTACTCTGGCCAAAAATACACTTCCTGCAAGACCCAGGCTCTCCTGGAAAAGCACCATACTCCCATTCACTCAAATCACTGGTACAACAAAATTCATGCCTGCTACTAAGGTTTAGACTTCCACAACGGAAATGCCTGAAAAAAACCCCCACAAACCTAGCTAAGTGTAAGTTTAAGAAAGAAGCAAACAAAATTCCTATACAGACAGCAACGTTTTCAGGGTAGTGCTGTTCTTGTAGTGTAAGGTAATTTGTGATACATGGAGCTTAAGATTCACCAAAACATCAAAATATACATCAAGGAACAACTCTTCCATGCTTTAAAAAAAGTCCAATAAATACAAAAGCATCCCATGAAAACAGTCTCCGGGACAGCTAGCGCTTGGCCAAGAAAAGTAATCCAAGGTTGTGTATTGCTGATCTATCTGTCTGCCTCACAATGAGCTTTGAACCCCCGCCTCCATAAATAAGCACCGCCCCAGATCTCCACACCAAACAATTCCAGCAGGGAAACCTCCAGCCACGCAAAGGCTGGAACAGCTCCCCCACCACAAGTTCTGCTGCTCACTGAGAGCATGAGATGCATCCCCTCAGCAAAACCCCAGCATTTCCCTTCCCTGTGCACCACTGAACTACAACAGAATCACGTACAGAAACTCTTCTTAACAAAAACAGGCAGAAGTTTTATTAACCCACAGGATTTCATGCATTTATGGACGCTAATTTTGATTCAGACTACAAACTCTCTTCACTAAACTGGGGAAAAAACCATTCAAGAGGCATTGTCACAAGTTTGCTGCCCCAGCTCACATCCCTTTTGCTGCTCTGGTAAGAAACAGGATGCAAATAATAGATAATTACTAGAAAGCAAACACCTTGCTCTTTTTTCATCATAATAAGCCATATAAAAAAAAGTTTACACTGAGAAATCTCAAAATCCTCATGCAAATAGAATTGAGAAAAATAACAATCCAGTCCAAAACCAGACAGATGTATTTTCTCTCAGAGATTTTCTTTTCCCAAAACAAACTATCTAACACAAACAAGCTGGTTTTTTCAAGGCTGACAAAGTTCAGGTGTTCCAGCATAAGGGAAATTGCAAAACTATACAAGAAATCAGAAAGTGAATCTGAACCAAAGGCCATCCTGAGCAGTTCCTTTTTAGAAGCCCTGCCTGTTGTACAACCTTCAAATACTATTTCATGAGGAAACAGGAGAGAGAAATTAGAAAATAAACAGTGCTTTCAAAGAAAAACGTGCACATTTTTCAAGGAAAACTTGCACTCTAGCCCAAAACCAGAGCTGAGTAATTCCTTACTGACAGACAAACATCTGTGGGCTCAGACCACCGAGCTGCAGGCAGCGCAGCCAAAGACAATGAACATACTCAAGGCAGCCAGGCTGATACTAATGAAATCAAGTACTCAATTGGGTCTGCTTTATTCCTCCCATATGATCCAAGTTTGCCTTAAATGAGCCCACTCACTGGCCTAATTAGGATTCAGCAAATGTTACCTTCTTTTTGAAGGCTGATGAAGCCTCAGTAAAAATGCTGTCACCCACAAATAACCTCAGTAAATTCTGAGCTACAACAGCTCCCCATATTTACAAAATACTCTTCTCTGCAGGTACACAGCAGTCAATTTTTGATTCCTTAAAAAAAAATCAAAACATTCTCTTTAGTCATACATTTCTGATCTCTGAATTGCCAACAGACTTAGGGCATAGTGGTGAAAAGTAGCCAGCATCTATTAGAGACCTTGAAGAGTCTTCACACAAAATTTAGCTAAGTTTTAAAAGTTTAATTTTTCTTCTCTTACTAGTAGCAGCTTAGTTAGCCTTTACTCAATTAGTGGTCACTTAATTGCCCTAAGAAATACAACAAAGGCTAACCACACTTGGCTCTATTAAGGCTCTGAAGGTAGATTCTACTTTTTAACTACAAGAAAGGTTCAGAACAATACTAACACAGGAAGTGCTCAAACACTGCTACACACAGAAGTGACAGCTCAGAAATCAGGAATTCAGGACTCAGAATTCAGAAATTCCCACCAAAAAAACTTTCATTACCTTCTGCCACTCCGAAGTACCAAGGCACAGTCACAGCACAGCAGCCTGGCCACGTGCATTGTGTTGGTTATGGACAGGTTCACTTATTTTTTACATTAATTTGATAAATAGAAAAAAAGTAAAAAAGATACTGAAGATAGGTTTTTTTCTCATACAACAAAGTGATGACCAAAAAAATGGCCATGGGCTCTTTCTGAATTAATGTAAGCACTATATGCTTACTAAAAACAAATATTCCCAGGTTTCTAATAGTTTATTGGAAAGTTATTATTATTCCAAAAGTTTATTTCCACTCTGACATTATCTGGACACTCTTGGTCCCAGAATTAACACAGTTAATCCCATATCCCAGGCTACTAAAACTTTACTGTATTTTTCCAGTAAAGGACAGAAAAGTTTCTCTCATTCTGGGAAGAGAAGGATTTAAGAGCAGTAGCCATTCTACATTGCTCACAGATGTAAAGTGTTCAAATAATGTCCCATATGAGAGAGATTTCAGAAGGAGGTGCAGGTGATACAGAGCAAGGCACAAGATAAATTGCAGAGCTACATAATTTGTATTTATCACAAAAGCACCACCATGTGTGAACCAAACCTAATCATCTACCTGTTACCATCATGATTAATACTAAGGAAATTATCAAGACACTCATTGTCAAAATGTTACCTTCCACAGCTTCCCAATGCTCAGGTATGTTTGTGTCTATATGCAAACCCTCACTGCAATTAACTGCAACATTTAATTCTGGGAATGCAGCTCACTAAATATACAAAGCATTTCAGAAGCTGCACGGGCTCTATTCTGAGAGCTGAGCTCAAAGCAGAGTTGAAGTCTTTTCCCCTGACTTCATACACCTGATCCTCAAGTTCTGACTCCCTTTAGGGGAATGCAAATCAGCTGTGAATGTGGTATAAGTCAATTTTTAAAGAAAGAATGAAAGAACAGCTGCTAAATCTATTTTAGTAGTTAAGAGGAAAAAAGTAGGTTGCTTTGCATTTCCTTGGTTTGTAACATATTTTAATAGAATATGTCATCTGCTAATATGTACTTATTATTTTTAGTTGTAATCAGACTTGTGGAGTTTCAAAACCTCAGTGATATGCTGCAATCTAACTTGCACAAGTTTTGTAATAACCCATTCTTTACTATTTTAAGCTAGCTTTTCATACTAAAAACAGAATCAGAGAATCACAGAATGGTCTGGGTTGGAAGGGATCTTAAAGATCACCCAGTTCCAACCCCTGCCACGGACAGGGACACTTCCACTAGACCAGGTTGCTCAGAGGGAGGAACAGGTTACAAGAGAAAAGAATAAAGCAGAAAAGCTTCTGCTTATCATTCATAAAAATTAAACAGCCCGTCATTCAAAACTACATTTTATATCATAAAGCAGATGTTTAATTGAGATAGAACGCATTTCCCAACCTTTTGCACCAGCGTGACAGAAGTTGCTAATAGTGAAGTTCTGTACAAGAAATAAAAGAAATATGGTAACTTCTCACACCAAATGGATAAGCTGACCAAAAGCTCAGTGGAGCAGTGATTCATCTTTTAAGCACTGATTTAGTACCTAATCCACAGCCTCTCTCCTGGCTAAGGCTTCTCCACCGCACTGAAGTAAAAGTGCCAGAAAAAAAAGATTATTCCAATTAAAAAATAAGAAATGAAACAACAATTGTTTTGAAGAAATAATCTAAAACATTAAAACATAATCAAGGAAAGCAATACGGCAAGATACATTGTGGCTGGAGCTTCTGGATTTTCTTCAGCATTTGAAAAAAAAAAAACTATTCTGCTTGTTCTGGGCATCCCTTACAAAAGCAATGAACAGGCTGCTTCTGACATTCATCTAGCAGGAAAATTAGAATCCCAGTTTGGGCAACTGCTTGGTTGCGATTATCAACATCGTTTTGTGATAAAATCTTGGAAAAGCATTAAGAAACACCCTACTTTGTGGAATCTGCCTGAGTGGACTAAACAGACCCAATTTGCCCTTCCATAATAAACTGCAACACCACTGGCACTTCACTGCTCAGACACCCTCCAGTCACAGTGTTCTGGTTTCTGTGCACCTCCCACAGAAACCAGAACACATCGTGGCCCCATGGTCATACAGGTCATATATGACCCTTAGAAACAGACAACGATTTTTATATAAGAAAAACATATTAGCTACACAACTGCCTCTCTGATACTAAAACCAAATTAGAGTATTTTTTAAAAAATGTTATTATTTGAGATTGCTTACACATAGAGTTGAAAGCACCACATCTCTGTATAAAATTAAACCTAGAGGAACTGCTGACATGCTTTTATAAATTTACAATTCTAGCCCTAATAATTAAGAACACAACAGAATTACAGGAGCATTTCCTAAGATCAGGAATAAGCACCAGGTCGCTTTTGTTCAGTGTTTTCAAAGAGCAACACAGACCTCTGCTGGCAACACTGGGGAGCAAGACCTGGCTCATACCAGCAGCAAGCTGGGGAAGCTCTTTCTCTGTAAGCTCATGTCCAGACCTTTAAATAGAAAAATAACACTCAAAATCACACACCATCTTCAGTTCCTCACAGTGGAATAACCCTTACTGACTCTGAGAACTAAATAACAATTTACACCACTCATATTCGAATGTACATAGAATAATATTCTTTTAAAACCAGGACTGGCAGCACAAGACTAAACTGTTCAGTAAGTCTGTCCTACTCCTTTTTACTACATCAGCTTTACTGAGACCAAAAGTTACCTCAAAGTTCTAATGCGATATTCAGACTAAAATTTTGATTGAGCTTACAAAAAATAGGTGAGAAAAGAAACCGTAAAGAATACTTGGACCTGCAAGCTCAGAGAAAAAGCTTCCAAAATAAAAAATAAAATATTCCACTAATAACTCTTGATCTGCTACGATCTTTTTATATTGTAAGAACAGAATCATTCATTAACCTTTTCCAAGTTGCTAAACAAAAATAATTGTTTATAAATGTAATTTTTTAGTAGCTTTTCCCTCACACTTTCCACAGCAATTTTAAGGATTAAGTTAAGGAAGGGGGTATACAATCTAGGAAATTCCTACAGTCCACTGTCCTGATCAGGAATGAAAAGAACCAGCACAGGGCAGAGGGTCTCCCTATTCACAGATACATTCAGAGGAGTTAATGGCAATGAGGCAACGTGTGACACCACTAAAACCCTAAAACTGCTGAAGTCATCCAAAGAATTCCCTCAGTAACCAAGCAAGAGTCTCTATTTTTCACAAGTTGAGATTTTTCAACTCTAAAGCAAAAAAGTGCTCCTGACAAGCTACATAGAATTCCGTGTATTAGATTCACAAATAAAGTGATTTAAGATAGCATTCCATCTTTGCTGATCTATTTTTAACATTGCTGTCTTAAAGCACTGTACATGGGTGAATAAAAGCAACACTTACATGTTCATCCATCTTTCAAGGGATTTTCAGCATTTGCCAAACTTTCTCTTAAAGTATCCAGCAATGCAGTAATTGAAAATGCATTTTTCTGACTGCACTCTACCAAGTTACAGCTTGATCTTTGTTCTACCCATCCTGAAATGAAACATTTCTCAACAAATGGACAGATACCACAGTTAGTTATTTTCAAATATACCACTGAAACTCGTCTGGACAACAATCAAAGGGTTCAGTGATTTTTTTCTTGCCTCCATTGATATTTTTCTAGACAAAAATCAATTGTTTCAGCACTTGATGTCTTTCCAGTAGCTCTCCTCTAAGCTCTGAATTCTCCACATATTTTTAAGAAAGAGCTTCCTAACTAGGGGTTTTCTATGAAAAAAGTGCAAGTCAAGTTTGAAAACCAAGAATACACAGATATTTAAACAACCAAGTAGCCTGTAAGATAAAGTTTGCCATATTTTACCTTCTGTGCCATGTTTACCTACCTATTCCTGAATTGGCTCCTGTGACTATAACCACTTTCCCACTCAAGTCACGACCCTGGAGAATTTCCATGGCAGTGCTGTTCCCATCATATTTTTGTCTAGTAGTAGGTTTTACTGGATTATCTTCAACTGTAAAGGCCAGTCTTGGGTCCAGGTAGGTAGTCCTTTTGTTTATGTGGCTGCAAAAGAACACAAAAATTCAACTGTTTGAATCCTTCTGTACTCTGCATTTATTTTTTAAATGTATTTCAGCCGCTGCTGTGCACAATTCCAGTGGTTTATTTAAATTCCCAAAAATCAAATTCTTTGTTTTCTTCAGTCTGGTTAAAATCATCCTAATTACTTTTTTCAATCAAACTTTTTCCAGTTGTGACAGCATCCACTAATAATTTTATTTATGTACTTCACAAGCCATTCTGAACTTCGCGTGAACCCCTGACATAAAAGGCAAAATTTTGTCAGGGGGAAAAAAAAAAATCTTTTTATATTAGGGAAGATCAAGTTCTCTTAGCAAGTCTATAAAAGGACCCCCCACTACTCCTTGAAGCAGCAGACACTGCAACACCTGCATTTGGATTCTGAAGCTGTATTTATTAATCTTTGTCTTTCCAGCTGATATTGCCACAGCATCACAACTCAAAAGGCTCCTCAGCATGTAACCCAGTGCCCTCCTTGAACACACTGCACAATTTGAAATACTTACTCCACAAAATAGACTTGTCCATTTTCATCAGTCTCCTGCTCCCATCCATATGGCAGCTCTAGGAAGCACATAAAACATTAACTTTATTTTCAGCCATTAGAATACTCTCCAGTTTGAAGTTTAAGTGATTTCTCAGACTGATGAGACACAATTCTGCATTATTTCTGTGGGTGGTGCACCACCTGCTGCCCTTCAAAGAAGGATTGCTTCCCTAATCACACACAGTTGCTCTCTCACAGAAGCACAATACACAGAAGGTCTGGTACAAGTGTAATGACTGGCAGATTAAATATAAAAATGATCTAAAAAATCTTTATAAAGATTATTTCACATTATAGCACAAAATAAAACCCCAGCAAAATTAAATCCTGCTTCCAAGCACATGCACATCTAAACTACTCACAGGTCAGCACCTATCCCTGCTAAAATAAACAGCAAAAACATAAAGGAAAAGTTATGTGTAGCACATACCAAAAGCTGAAAGATCAGAGCCCCCAAGTGGGCATGAGATACACTAGATCAGACCTAAATGATTCAATGAAGTTGGAAGGATAACTAAAAGAAGAAAAATGACAAATCTTTACATAACAAATTCTTACATAAAAGATCCCACAAAAGTACCTAACAGATGGCATTCACAGCATTTCCAATCCTGCCTGGAAAGTACTCACTGCACGTTGGTTGACTGAAGGTTTACTGAAAACATTCCACTTATAGTCAGGTTAACAATGCCAAAAGAAACATGGCTTGCCAACGGTGTAGCACCCCCAGGTACAGAAGGTTCTGGGAAGATCTGATTTAAGGCACTGATCCCAGGTCCTTGGAAAGTCATTTTCCTCTGGAAGTGTCCTGCAACACCGTCTGCCTTCTGTTCTGGCACAAATACTCATTTGGATTGGGGGAAACAGGTAAAATGAAAACTAACGAGGCTTCCTTCTATGCCAGGGATATTCCTTGATGAAATGCACTTAGAGGAATATAATCCAATTATAAATATTATCTGATGGATACCAGGAACGCAGAACTCCAGCTTTTGAGTACATGCTTTACAAGCCACACTGAAACAAACCCTGTAACCTGGAATTACTACTTTGGCTTTATGGAGCAATACAGGAAAGCCATAAAACTGCAAAGTGATCCCTCAATCAGACACAACCACAGAGGTAAAACCCCACAGAAATCAGCCATACCCTGCAAGCTCAGTTAGCCTAGGTGATCACTGACAACCAGGAGACCAAAATGAGATCAGCTGGAGTTTCTGGAGGAACTAAATGTTTGTGACATAATCTCAGTTCATTACAAAAGTTTAACACAAACCTCCTGCAACACGTTTCCTCTTCCCAGACTTAGGATGTTCCCACTGCGTTTTCTCTTCTAGGTGGCTGCAGGAAAAGAAAAAGTTTAAGATTTTAAAAAACTGCCTAAGTATCTTTCTGATGTAATCCAAAATATCGCCACAGTTCTGAAAGTAACTAACCAGAGAGCACAGGACTCTATAAAAACTCAAATAAATGTCTGACTTCCAATCCAAGTTTTGCTGCTTATGAGAAGAAAAAAATCCAAAAACTCATTAAAAAATAACATTAACAGACTCAAAATACCTCAAAAATATGATAATCCTTGGCAGGAATAAGGAAGAAAGAAGCAAGAAAAGAATTTATCACAAACTAATAGTAATAATACTAGAAAGTCTGTAAATTACAAAAGCTCCTTTCTAAAACGCCTGCCTAACAATATTGATTTGCAGAGTATAACATAAGAAAGTTGGATTTCTACATGAGCAATTGTAGCTTTGGACAGGTAAGTTTATCCACAGGCCTTAACTAGCAGGTTAATAATGGTATCCCTCTTTTCTTCTAATTCTGAGACTTTATTCATTTAAATCACTAGCAGAATTAAAATATTCCATTACAAGGTTTTCTGCACTACAGACTAATAAGGAAAGTGATGTGCACATAAACAAGGTCTTAAAATAACCAACTTGCTGAAA
The DNA here is from genome assembly GCA_013400735.1 of Pomatostomus ruficeps. Lineage (NCBI taxonomy): Eukaryota > Metazoa > Chordata > Aves > Passeriformes > Timaliidae > Pomatostomus > Pomatostomus ruficeps. Next base: position 261,962 of record VYZT01043210.1, read on the forward strand.
TCAGGTTGGATATTAAAATCTCATTAAGTATTTTTAAATAACAACCAAGTTTTAAGAGTCAGGCAGGGATTACTTGAGTGTCCAAATTGATAGCTGCCCAAGTGTGAAATAAAGAGTGACAACAGCAATAAATAACACACAAATAACCTACAGGCCCAAGAGCAATTTACACAGAACATAAGCAACTCTCCCTTCTCAGGGTAACCCCAGTGACGGCACATGGTATTACAGGAATCACAGCTGGGGAGCTGAGACTGAACAGGTGCACCTGTGTGACCTGAAAACAGGAGATGTTTAACCAAATCACAGCAGCCTGACAAACAAATGCTGCCCACCTGTGTACACACCTAACTCCTCACAAACACTTTTAAAAGTCTTAAATCAAAATAATCTTATTCCAGCTAAGTTTAAAGTTCGTGTTGGTAATGAGGTTTAAAACAAATTCCCAGGATACACAGAAGTAGCACACACACAGAGCATATATTAAAGGCAGGAACAGTGCAACACCTCTTCATGTCCAATATATTTTTAGACACACTGGGCAAGATTTTCAGACGGTAAAGGTACATTGAAGTTATGTCATTAAACTGAACCGGTCCAGTTTCACAACAGTTCAGAAACTGACCTGTTGAACTGATAGTGTAACAACTGTGCTCAGTAATGCCTTGTTATTTCACAGGTTTGGTACTTTCACTAAGTGATTCCTTCCTGAAAGAGCTTTTGAAGTCAAAGGAAATATACAGCCCATTGACCTAAGAAAAACAAACACCTAGGGAGAAATTGCAGTGCTTACAAACGAAGTGTGGATAAACTAAAGCATTCTGCCCAGTGTTTGTAAGAACAGGGCGTGGGAACTCATGAACCATACTTTTCCATCTTTTTGTGGAAGGGAATAAATCCTGTAGCTTTAAACAGACCGATGGAAATCCGGAGATCAGCATGGCTACAGAAACCGCAGGAGAGGAGAAAGTGTATCAACATATATTCTCCTGAGTTAGTTCCTGCTGCGGCACATCCCCTTTGGAACCCGGGAGGACGGAATCACATCCAGCGGCACGGGAGAGGGTGCTAAATGCGATCCCTTATCTCTTGCCCAAGGTACAGTGAAGAGCTGAGGAACAGCACGCACAGCTTTTAACTTCCCAGCGAGCCTGTTCCTTCTCTGTTCCCGCAAGGAAGAAAACCGATCGATCTGCAGTATTGTGTAAGGATTACCGGAATGCACCGAGATCGCCCACGGAGCCCTGAGGTGCAGTGAAACTGCTCGGGGACGGCTCCGGGCCGCTCCCAGGAGACTCGGGAGCATCACTCCCACGCGGGGCAGGTGGCGGCGGCTCAGCACCGCCCGGCGGGCTCAGCAGGGCTGGCTGCGGCTGTCAGAGCCTTCCGAGCCCGTCCCGCACAGCCAGCTCAGCATTCCCGGAGCCGGGCGGGCAGGCACACAGACCCGCGTCACCGCACTCCGGTCCCCAGCGCCGCCCGGCCCCGCGGCTCGTCCCGGGCATAGCGGCGGGTCCTGCCCCGCAGCCGCGCTCAGCGGCGGCTCCGCGGATGCTGCCCCGGGGAAGCCGGACGGACGAGCGGTCAGAGCGCTCCAGGCGGGCTCGCCCCGCTGCCGCTCTTACTTGGCGTAGTAAACCCAGCCGTCCTTGGTGGTGCGCTCCTCCCAGCCCGGCGGCAGCTCCTCCTCGCTGTCCGTGTCCTCCAGCCCCGCGTACTTGAGCGCGGCCATGGGCTCGGCTATGGGCTCGGCTCGGCCCCGCTCGGCCGGCGCGCCCCGCTTCCGCCCGGCCCCGCGGCACCCTGGGAGCTGTAGTTCCCGCCGCACCGCCCCGCCGGGGACACGCCGGGCACCGTGGGGACATTCCGGGCACCGCGGGGATGGGGACCGAGAGGGACCCCGGCTGAGCGCGGCACAGGAATCGCGGGGGCTTAGGTAGCTCTGCTCAGCCCTAGCGAGGCACATCTGCAGTGCTGTGTCCAGTTCTGGTATCTTCAGTGCAAGGGAGACACTCACGAGGGGCTCTCATTAGTGCACATAAGCATCCCGTAAGCAGGTGCCAAGAGGTTGGTGCCAGAGACTTGGTGGTGGTGCCCAGCAGCAGGGCAAGGAGCAATGGCCATAAGCAAAAACACACGTTCCACCCCAACATGAGGAAGACCTGCTTTATGTGGAGGGTGGCAGAGCACTGGAACAGTTGCCCAGGGAGGCTGTGGAGTGTCTCCCTGGAGACAGTCAAAACCCACCTGGATATGTTCCTGTGTCACCTGTTCTAGGTGACTCTGCCTTGGCAGAGGGTCGGACTGGATGATCTCCAGAGGTCCCTTCCAACCTGAACAATTCTGTGATTTTTCAGGACATTAAGTGCTTCCAGCCCTCTGTTTTCAGAGCCACGAATACAGCAAGGCCCTGGGAAGCAATGGGAAATGAACAGTTCTTTTAAGCTTTCTGCCTTTAGCTGTCACCACCTGATCCCAGGGATGAGACTCTGTCTCATTAGTGGGGAATCCTTGTTGAGGAAGGCCTGGCTGGACAGAAGTACCTGGCTGTGCTAATGCCCACCTGGGAGGTTCCAGGTTGCTTCACCTGCTTGGAAGCACAAACACAAATTACCTTTGTCAAGCCTGGCTTACCTGGAGACACAACACAGCTGCAAAGGCTGAAGCATTCAGTGAGCTGGCAGTAACCTGCAAGAACTCTGTCCTGGCAGCTGAAGCCCTGCCAGCCCCCTGTGCAGCTGTGACAGATGGAGAGGGAACGGCTGTCACCATTGCTCAGCTGCTTCTGATTCCCGTACCTGTGTGCTGTCATATTCCTACCTGTTTACATAACCAAACCCAACAGTCGGCGTTTGTAACAGCATTGTTGTTCCTTGGCAGGTGTTTTAAACAAAAATCAAGGCAAAAGCGGAGCTGGACAGAGGCTGCGAGCACTGCAGACCGCACCAGGTGGCAGTGCAGCCTCACAGATGCACCGCAGGCTCTGACCCTTTAAGTCGAATTTTCATGCACTATTTGAGACACTGACCTATATAGCTCTCTCACTCCCCACTAATGGCATCCATATCCAGCCAGAAAAAGCAGCCCGAATTTTTTTCTGCCCTGCTGCTCCCGTTGTTTTGCAGGTTCCCCCGAGGGATTACACGTACTAAATGATCTCCTCCTGCTATAAATAAAAACTCATGCATCATCAACAGCCCATTCTCATGTATTACTGGCAATATTAAAGAATGCCGTGACCACACTTTCTTGGGTAAACATATGGGAAGGGAAGCTTCAGCGACATACTCGCTTCTGGTCCAAGAAGCTGCTGAAATATTTCAAAGGTGACTGAGTGGTGAGATGGACCAGGTCCCAAGAAAATAGATTACTTAGGCTAATATTTGAAGTTCAGAAAAAGAGTTTTAATCAAGCAATAGTACTGTAAGAATAGGTAGTTGTTAGTTTTCTTCCTGTTGCAGTCTGTCCGTATTCAGCATCCAGCACTCCATGAATTGCATTCAGTGGGAATGTGGAAATCACTTGTCTGACATCCCACCCCAGCCATCTGTGCAGCATGAAGTATGCACTGTGCCCTGGATGTATCCAGCAGCGTTACTGCGTTTCAGAGATAAGGGTGTGTGCAGTGTACCCCCTCCCCCAGATGAGGTTCACCCTGCCCAACAGAACCAAACCAGCCGCGAAAGGCTCCTGGGCTGCCTGCCCACACTCGGCCGTTTGCATTCCCTCCCCACATGTCCAGGCTTTCTCTGCCCACCCCAGGCAACCAGGACTGTGGACTACACAGCCACACTGTCTCCATGCTTTGGCTCTGGGACCCTCTTCAGGGACTGGGACCAGTCTGGAGCAACCCAGCACAAGGCAGACACTGACACACCCGAGCAGGGAAAAGGACTGGGATGTAGGGAGAGGATCCCTCCCAGAAAGGACTTCATCACTTGGAAAGGGCTATGGCCTGGGACACTCAGACCTTGATAGGGAGACAAACGGGTCCTGTCAGTCGACAGGAAGGCTGCATCTCCCAAGGACCCTGCTCATCTCCAGAGTTGTGCAGCCACAGATCTTTCCTTCTCCAGTGGACACCTCTTGGATCCAACCTCATTGGGCTACAACAGGCAGCTTTCCAGCCTCCATCTGCTCCTTACATATAGGGCAGCCTGCCTATGGCTACCCCAAAGCCAGAACACCCCACAGCTTCCCCCCATGTGTACCCACCCTGGAGTCCTGGGCTCTCTTCCGTGGGCATCACTAGTGGGGTTGGTGGCCAAGGTGTGTCCCCCTCGTCCTCTGTGCCTGCCAGGTCTCTGCAGGCAGGCCCCAGGTGGGCTCAGGCCCATTTCCCTGCAGCATGTTGTAAAGAGCACAGCAGGTTTTTAACATCTTTATTAGTTTGTTGGTTTATTTCCAACACAGTAACTCCTCTCTACAGCAACAGGTTAGTTAAATCTGGTTTACATATTGCTGTCTCATGAGTGCTGCGGCCTCAATGCCGCTGTGACAAAACCAGGCTGCACTCAGACAGGAAAATATGTTAAATTCCGCTGTGACTGGGAAAAAAAGGAAAACCAACACAAATCGAAAGAACAAACCACCAGGGAAAACCAAACCAACCAACCAACAAAACCAAGGTGAGGAACTGAAGGCGAGCACAGCCACACCACCTCCAGGGAAACCACACGGCACTGCTTGGACAAGAATGCAAGGAGGAGTGAACCCAAAAAGGTCAGGGACTGGGCAAACCCTTATATATATATTATGTATAGGTATTTATATATATATATCATCTGTAAGGACACGCTGAGAAAACAAGAGATCGCAGCGGTATCTACCGTAAAAAGGAGCTACGTAGCTTTCAGAGTCACACCAAGGAAGCACACAGCAGAACAAAGTGGGGGACAAAGGGGACACTGGTGTTTTGGGGTGGCCTTTTACTATGGGAGGGGTCGGGTGGGGCACGGGTCTCAGGGCCAAAAGCCCTCATACACCCGCTGGGAGCCCCAGGACCTCTGTGCCCTTCACTGGGGAGCAGGGATGGGGTCTGGGGGGTAGAATGCTTTTGTGGGGCTGGGTGGGACCTGCTTCCAGCGGGCTGGTTCTGCTCACCGAGATGGTGGCACCTGGTGGGTTCCCTGCTCAGGTCCCCCATGGACCACCTACAAAGACCTGAGCACCCATCACCAGAGCCAGGGCCACCCTTGTCTGTGCCTTACAGCGGGCACAGGAGGGGCTGGGCACTGCTGCTCTGGCAGCAGAGGCTGGGTGGCCATCACTGGGGTTATGCGATGACAGGGTCTCCATGCCGAGTGTGAGAGGCAAGAGCCACCTGAAGCTGGTGGCCAGAGGGGGCTGCACGGCCCGGGGGGAGCCAAGCCCTTGAGAGACGCCCCGCTCAGTGTGCAGGCAGAATGCTGGAGGTGGGGGCTGTGGGTTTGGGGAGCCATGGTGGGCCTGGCCAGCTGTGTGGGCAAAGCCAGACAATGGAGTGCTCCCCACATCCCACGGGTCACCCCACACTACCAGCACCTTGCAGTGGGGCACCCTGCGGGGCAGAGGGTGCTGAGGGCTCCCCGGCATGGCGGGGGGAGTGTCTCATCTTATTGCTAATGGCTCCATGGTGATGACACCCACGGGTTGTGGCAAAACTTGAGGTGGGATTTGCTGTGTGACATCCCCAAAAACAGTGGCCTCTGGACCCTGGCAGGCTCAGCCCAAGAGCTGGAGTGAAACTGACAGTGTGGCAGGGGCCAAGCCAGCCAATTCCCCCCTCCCCTGTGCATTTCTGGTGGCAGGCGGTAATTGTCCTTCTTGCAACAAGGGACAAAGGAAGTGCCACCACAGGCGAGGGCACGGGCAGAGGCAGTGCTCCTGCCCTGATAGCTTCCAGAATAGGGCTGACCCCTCTTCACTTGCCCCAGGGCATCCCTCAGGGTACATGACCAGGGCAAAGGGACAGTTTGGGGTGTGATTTCTCACAAGGCTCAGCCAGTTCTGGGGTAGCAGGTCCTGGGTGTGCTGGGGGATCCCATGCTAGCTCTACCTAGAGAGGGCCATCAGGGAGAAATGGAAACTGCATCCCTAGGAACAGACCAGTGACCTCCCAGTAAGCACTGCTCCCTCTTCCTGTCTTCCTTCTGACTTGGTCAGCCATCAGTTGAACTTGGGAGACCAACCTACCTCCTGTGTCCTCTCCACGTGCTGTTCCATCCCATCATCTCGTCTCATCCCAACATCCTGTCCCCATCTCACCACTCTGACCCTGCTACCCCATCCTGGCCCTGTCCCCCTGCCACCCACCCTCCCAAGCCAGGGCCAAGCCAACGCTAGGGAGGGTGAGGACCAATGCAGAACCATGTGTGACTGCTGGACGAAGCCCCTCTCCTTCTCCTGTACCAGACAAGGGGATGAGGCCAATGGCAAAGAAGACAAATTGACCCCAAAGAAGCGAGGGCCCTGGTGGAGGATGTCCACGGGGCGGGTGGGTGCTGGCGGGATGCTGACGGATGGGAGATGGCTCTGAAGGAGACGTCGGCAGCGGGCGTGGACCTCAGCACGATACCTCCATGGTGTGGTTGATCTGCCCCATGGCCTCGGTGCTCTCTGAGTGGGTGCAGGCACGTGGGCGGGTGCCATCCACGGAGCTGGCGCTGGTGAGGGAGGCCGTGCGGGAGCGTGCCAGGCGGGTCATGCTGGCAGATGGCACTGAATGGGCACAGAGACACGGCCGGGGTGCTCAGATCCTTCTGAAACCTGAGGGACCTGAGCCAACCCTGCTGCCAGCCCTGCTCCCAATGCGATCAAGCCTGGGCACAAGCTTGCAGCAAGCGGTGCTGTGACAACACGAGCAGCTCCAGGCTGGTAAGGGGCAGCAGGGCAGGGGTGCTCTGGGGCAGGCTGCACACCGGGCTCTCTCCTGGGCATGCAACCTCTGGGCATCAGGCAGTGGGGACCCCTGACTACCACGCCCCAGGAAAGGAGTGAGCTGGGATCAGAGCGCCCCTGGCTGCCTAGGGTATGCAGGGAAGGTGACAGCCTCCCCCAGCCAGAATGGCCAGTGGGCACAGCGCCTGGCTCGCCTGGAGGAGGGCACAATGGGCACACTGCTGAGACTGCGTGGAGGGGGAATTCTCCGAATGCCATTTCTCAGCCCCCAGCCCTGGCTCAGGGTGCCATCTCAGGCGAAGCGGAGCGAGGCAGTGGGCATCCGGCTGGGAAGGGCGGGTCCTGCACCCAGGCTGCTCCCGAAGGTGCCCAGGCGGCTCGAGGGCACAGGCCAGGCAGGCACCATGCAGCAGCGGGCATGGGCTGAGCAGCACTGAGCGGTACCTGTGCCTCCACTCAGCCTCCGGTCCTTCAGGTGGGTGACTGGCAGGGGCAGGGGAGGGCAGAGAGAGAGTGTCAGCCCTGCCGGCTGCTCCACTGGGCAGCAGCCCCTGCCCAGCCCAGGTGTGCCTGCACACGGAGCTGTCCCTGCATACACAGACTGCACACACACACATACACAGACTGCACACACACACACACAGACACACGCACACACACAGACATGCGTGCAACAGACATGCAAACACACACATATGTGTGCACGTGGACTTTTGCATGCATGCACACACAGGTGTAAACACAGACCTGCACACACACACACATGGTCATAGACTGCACACACACACACACAGACCTGTGCACATGGGCTCTGCTTGTCTTTGTTGTACACACACAGCCCCTGCTCATGCATGCCCACATACACAGATATGTGCACGCCTTCACACGGAGCCTGACACACACATATGCACACAGAGAGCCTGTACACCCCACGCCCCTGCAGACACACGGACAGACATCTTCCACAGCTCCACACACAGTGCCACACACGCACGTGCAGCTCTACACCAGGACAGACACGCAGGGGTGCCAGGCTCCTCTCCTGCAGCTCAGCACATGAGCACACACGCATGGGCACACACAGACCCACCCAGCCCCACACCCAGCCCCGGCACTCACTGTAGCCCATGCCTTGCAGGAAGTACTTGAAGGCTTCGGTCAGCTTGCCGGGCTGTGGGGAGAGAGCAGGCTGAGCTGAGCTGAGGCAGCACCGAAGCCGAGATCCCCGCTCAGCCACAAGCTGCTTCTGGCAGCCCCAGCATGAGACCCCTGTGCCTTCATCAGCCCATCCCCAGCTAGCCAGGGACAGCACCAGTGCATGTCTCATGGCCCAGTATGCCCAGTTAACTGGGGAATTGTGAAGGCTCACCTGTGTGACCTGGGGCAGCCCACCGGAGTCAGCCATCTGCAGAGAGAAGGTCTTGCTTAGTTTGGGAGGGTGCCTGTACTGCCCACCATCCCCCAGTACCCTCTGGCAGGATGCCACTGCTGGGGTCACCCTGCTGTCCCCATACACCCCCAGCTCCAAGGGCCATGATGGACCTGGAATAGGGAGATGAGGACACCCTGCAGCCCTGGGGCAGAAGGCAGTGGGATGCTTCATAGGCAGCAGGGACCTGCCGGCTGCCCCTTGCCACCAGCCTACCTTCAGGAATGTGGTGTTGGTGGGATCCAGCTTGGAGTTACACTCCACCTGTGGACAGGAGAGATGATATTAGCACCCTAGGAAGCCAGGAGCCAAGCAGAAGTTTTCCACATGTACCACCACTGTCCCACGGCATTCCAGCTGGCAAATTCCACCCCAGCCAGGAGGAGACAGGGCACTAGGCGAGCCCTGAGCCCACAGGACCTCCATCCCCTGCCATGGGACAGAGGGGACTTTCCTCCTATTAGGCTGGGCAAGGGTGGGGACTGGAATGGGAGGTGAGGGGGACTGGTGAGGCATCCTGTGTCACACCCATGTGTACATGCACACAAGTGTGCCCATGTGCACAGGCACATGTGACAGAGGAGGGCTGTGTGCGTGCAGTTACACATTCTGTACTAACGTGGCTACTTGCACTGTACCTGTGGCTGATGTGCAAGGGTGGACAACCATGTGGGTGTGTGCAGGCATACGCGTGTGCCAGCGGTTGTGTGGGTGCACGTGGCCAAGCAGGGCTGTGCCTGTGTGCCGACACATCCGAGCATGCACAGTGTGAGCACATCTGGGCATATGGAGAAGGGGGAGTTTTCCAGGTGGGGCAGCCACGCACAGCTGCATGTGCACAGGTGCCCACACGAGCAGGTGGGTCTGCACACGAGCATGCTCCCCCCTCCCGGAAGCTGCCATGTGTCTGAGCAGGCGGTGAACATGTGTGTGCCCATGCGTGGGCACCCCCGCCTGCCACCCTGCAGGCGCTGCCCCATCACTCACCACCCCCTCCTCAGCAGGCGCATTGTCTCCGACCACCAGCATCACGGGGCAGCTGGAAGCGAGAGGAGAAAGGGCCCTGGTCAGGGTGAATTCCACTGCCCCAGGACCCCTCTGTGACTTGCTAGTGCAACTCTTACCGCAGCGTCTTAGCATTGGGCACAGTCCCAGGCCGGTTGATGTCCAAGTCCCTGCGGCTGATGGAGGAGAAAGAAGGCCAGTGTGAGCCCACGGGCAGATGCCACCACCCATGCCATAGCACAAGAACTGGGCCACTGCCAGCCCCAAGAAGCCACACCCAGCCCCACTGTCCTGGCACTTTGTGCATGGAGGATACCATGGCCATCTCTGCCATGGCCCAAGCAGAGCCTGTGCCACCGGATGTAGCACCCAGCAGAGTAGCAGGGCTCCCAACCCCCTGCATGCATGGGACAGCATCTCTGCCCCTTTCCCAGGCCTGTGCCAGCACCCAGTGCAGGAGGAGACATGGGAATGTGTACCCATGGCAGTGGGCTCTGGGAGATGGCAAGGCTCTGGCACAGGTACCACATTCCCCTATCCCCAGCCAGCAGTGGCAGACAACTTTGCACTGCTGCCTGCATGCACTGGAGGGTGATGACAACACCCAACAGGGGTTTGGGTTCCCACAGTGACCTCAGAGCCACCCACCAGCACTGCAGCCCCTCGCCCTAACACAGATAGGGGTGCAGCCCAGCAGCAGGGCTGCCTGGAGCACTCACCTGTTGTACATGTTGAGGAAGAGCTGGAGGTTGAACTGGTTCACCACACTGCCGATCTGCTGCCGGTAACTCTGCACCAGTTCCGTGTTGTTCATCAGCTCTTCCTGTGCCAGCAGGGGATGGGGATCAGGGCAGGTGCTGGAGAGACACCCTGCTCCCCCAGTCCTGCCCATGCCATGCCAGCCAGCAGGGACGAGGAGGAGGGTGCTGGGCAATGCAGCTGGGCATGGTGGTGCTGCAGGCAGCGCACCCAGGCAGGACATGGCACAAGTCACACACTCATCAAGGTTAAGCCTCAGACCAGGCAGGGCTTGACTAACCCCAGCCCTGCACATGGGACAGGTCCAGTGGCACAGTGGCACATGTCAGGGCACAGCCCGGGTGACCCAGCTGGATGCTGGGCCACGGGCCAGTGGCAGGGACCCAGGGGATGCACTGCCCTTACCTGGCTGAACAGGTGGGACAGGACAATGTCCGGCAGCGTGCTGGTGAGGCCAGAGAGCTGTGGGGGGAGCACAGGGAGTTACAGCACTGCCGTGGCTGCCTCCTGCCCCAGGAAGCTGCCAGGACTGGGAGGAGGGGTCAGGGCCCTGCCCACCTTGGCAGCTGCCCAGTCAATCCAGCCTTTGCCGTTGGGGTCGATGTTCATGAGGACCAGCCCTTCAACCAGGTCAGGGAAGATGAGCTGCAGTGAGCAAGAGGGGAGAGGCTCAGAGGGGAGGGGAAATGTGCCCTGGGCAGCCCCCCCGCCTCCAGAGCCACTGCACAGGCATTGCATGGAGGTGATGTGGCCCTGTCCTGGGGGCAATGGGAGACCTGTGGTGGGATTGCCCACCCACCGTGGCCTTGGCACTGCCATGCTGGGTCCCCCATCCCTCCTGGAACATTTGCAGCAGCAGAGACTGCCTGGAGGTATCAGCTCCTGCTCTTCCCTATGCCCTGGGCCGACAGCAGGTATAAGCAACTCAAGGCCAGCCCATCCCAGCCCCAGGCTCACCGCAAACTTGGCCAGCACGTAGGCTCCTGCCCCAACACCGATCCCGATCACATACTTGAACCTGGAAATATGGAGAGGTCCATGTGAGGGGACAGTAGGCTCCAGCACATGTTCCCTGGGACACCCCTCCACCCGCAGCAGGAAGACTTGCAGGATGCCAGTTTACAGGGACAATTCCCCCAGCCCCAAATCCTTGCCTTCTGTCCACCTTCCTGCCCAGGACCCTCAGCCAGCAGCCGTGGAAGAGAGGCTGACTCACCCAAAATGCTGCACCACACTGGGTAACATGGCAGCCAGCTGGTCCATGGATGGATACTGGTACCTGTGGCACAGGGAGGCACAGGATGGTGGTTATGGAACCTGTTCAGAGCTGGATGTCTGGGACAGGGCAGCTGGGCTGCCTGAAATGGGCAGGGAAATGCCACCCATCTGCAAACCACCCTATTGCCCAACCTGGGCCAGTCATCTGCCACAGGCTTTGGCACAGTTTGGAAAGATCCCCAGGCAGGGCACAACTGCCAGGCAGCAACAACCCAAGGGGCAGGGAGGTGACATCCCAGCAGGCACAGTGAGCCCCTGAAGGTGGCACCTACCCCTGAGGGAACTGTGAGGCTCCTGCCTGCTGGCCTGGCGCGTCCACGTGGCACACCACAAAGTGCTTCGTGATCTCCTGCATGTCCTCGTAGTTGAAGAAGGTGTTGAAACAAAGCTTATCTGTCAAAGGGCAGGTGGGTATCAGAGACCAAACACCCCGACATGGACGCCTGGTGAGCCAGGGGAGCATGGACAGAAGCTGCCCACCCTCCCACTGCCCTTCAGCCAGGAGGTGACATGCCACCAAAGCCATCCCATCCCCTTCCCACTAGGCTCCTTGTCCTCACAGCAGACATCACAGCTACTGTTAACAAGGACTGCATCCCTACAGCTGTCAGGAGGCACAGGGATGGACAGACACAGCCAGGAGAATGTGGAGTTGGGGGTGACCTCATTGGTGAGCCTCAGAAGGATGGGACTGGGGGATGCAAACCTCAGGACTCCAAGACCACCCAGTGGGCAGCAGGATTAGCAGCCTGGGATATTAGCCTTGTCCAAAATCCCCAGAAAGGGCTCAAGCAAACATGGGATTTGAGGAACAGCTGCAAATCTTCTTGCTTGGAAAGAGTCAAAGAAACATCCTTAGTGCTGCCGTGGACAAGATCCCACCACTGCAGTGGGACACAGATACTGCCGGGGCTTGGCGGGGTGCTGTCCCATGGCATCAGTGCTGGGACATCCCTCCCAAAGAGTCAGGGTGAGGCAGGCTGTAAGGCCCATTGCAGCCAGCATGACGTGTGCCTGAGCAGCCGGAGCTGCTGCAATGGTGACACAGCTCGTGTAGCGTGTCAGTGACTCAGCCTCAGCCGCCAGCGGAGCGGGAGATGCTTCTCCCCGCTCACAGGGAATTGGGCGTCCTGCCTCAGCTGGAGGGCACCATCCAGGACAGGGCTCTGGGGTGCAGGTCCAGGGCTGCAGGGTGCCAGAAAGTGCAGCATCTCCAGAGCCCCAGCTTAGGGTCCCTCCTTCCCTGCTGTTCCCAGTCTCTTTTGTCCCCCACTATGCCCTGCTGCCAGCTGGGTCCATGCTCTGAATACCAACGGGCTGGTGGCGGCAGTGAGGACCAGCCCAGCATCCCCCGTGTCCCGTCCCTGCCTGGTGTGGGCAGGCAGGCAGCCAGCACCAGGGTGGCCAAGCACTCCTGGCTGTGCCTGGCCTTTGTGTCCAGCTGAGCATCCAAACTCCCCTGGTGCTTTCAGATACTTGGGGCAACCCAGTGCAGCCATGGGCCGAGGCCAAGGAGCTGAGCCGGGGGCAATGTCCTGGCACCCCACGGAGCCTCGGGCTCACCGCTGCCTGCTCTGCACCCCAGCCCAGGAGCAGCACTCACGGTTGAGGCCCACATCGTGGTACGTCAGGATGGCCGGGCGGTTCCCCTTGGGAGAGCCCCGGATGACCACGTGCAGCAGCCCGTAGGGGGTCTCAATGTCATGTTCCTGGGGAAGAGGAGAGATGGGGTCATGCCCACCTGCCCTACGACATTCTTTCATCCTCTCCTGCCCCGCCATCACACCCTTCACTGCTGCTTCCCCACATGGCTGGGTCCCGTGGGAAGACAAGGGAAAGAGGACCAGCTGTCCCAGGAAAAAACTAGCTCTGGGCATCCCAGAGCAAGTACAAAGCAGGACAAATCACATACAAATGTTCACTGCCCCCATCAACTCGGGAAGGGAAGGCAAGCGAAGGCAAGGCAAGGCAAGGCTTTGGAAAGGATCATAGGATGTAGGACTGGACATCTGTGTTGTGGCATGGGATCACAGGATGGTATCAAGGGATGGATCTAAGAGGGCTTGAGAGAGAAGGATAATGGGATGGGACAGGTGGACCACAGGACAGGAGAGCAGATCCTCAAGGGCTTGAGATTGAGGAAATTTTGGCAACAGGGTTCACAGCATGGCCCAGTTGGGTGTGGATTCGCTATATCTGGGACAAACAGGCAGAGGTCAGACCCTGGACAGCACTCCAGGAAATGCTGTAACCTGGTCCCAAAACTACAACTAAAGTAACTTTAAAACCCCTGGTCTGAAATGGCAGTGCGTCCACACAGAGCCGAAAACTACCCCATGCCTCAGTTTCCCTGTCTAAGAGGGTTCCAGTCTTGGCAACCTGGCCCTTGTTCCGAGCCAGCATGGGAAACTGAGCCCAGGTGCTCCCCAAGGACAAGGGACCAGAGGTCCCCTCCAGATGCCCATGCCTGCCTGCCAGTCCAGTGGCAGTGACCTCGAGGCTGGGACCTGGTGGGTGCAGGAGCATCATGCGCCGAGCAGGGCAGGGCAGGGGATGGTGGCAGGGTGCCCAAGCATCACGGTCCTTGTTGCTGGCACCAGCAGCACCATGGATGGGCTGGTGGGAGGGGAGCAGGTACGTGGATGCTCACGCGGGTTACACGCCACCAAGGACTCTGAAGGACACAGGCCTCAGGCGGGAGGAACCGCCTGGGGACAGGGTCTCCTCACTGCAGTGCCTCCCCTCACCGAGACCCGCTGTCCCTGGGGGAACACAGCAGCCAAAGGCAGATCCAGGGCTCTGTGGAGACATCTCTTGGCTCCCCAAGGGCACCCTGACCCCAGCCCTCATCCACAGCTGTCCCTCCACCCCCTGCAGCTGCATCAGGCAGAAGTCCATGAGCAATGACATCCCTCTGCAACAAAAGATTGGGGGACTGAGGCAGAGGAAGGGCCTGGCCCAAGGTCACAGAGCAGGAGGCATCCATGTGGTCTGATCCTGAGCACAGAGCTGCCTCTTTGCCATCACCATGCCCACGATCCCCATCACAGCCCCAACAGCCCAGCTTTCAATCCTAGCCCAAAATCACATGCTCAAGGTAGCAGATCCATCCTCAGCACTGCTCCCTCCTACCCCCCACCCTCTGCCAAGCCAGGCACATCCTGCCCGTGGTGCAGCCTCTGCAGCACCGCTGGGTACCACAGCCCTGCCCTTTGCTGCAGGGATGCTCACTTGGGGAAGAGACTTGGGATGCAGGAAATGCAGGCAGCAAGGAGAGAGGGGCACAGACAACCCTCAGCACCAGCGAGGAGGGGCGCAGGGGTCGCAGCACCCGTAGGTGTCTGACAGAGCCTATCCATGTCCAAGCTACCTGCTCACCGCTGCAGTGCTCCCACCTCACTCACCCTCTCTGCACCAGCCTGTTGCCATCGGATGTTGCCATCACTGCAGAGGCCAGAAAGCAACCGAGAGGTTGCTTCAAAACCGCCAGAGACCCTCTCCCTCTGCAGCTCAGGGGCTGGGCAAGGGGCAAGGTGCCCCCCATCAGCACACAACCCCAGCACGGACCACAGCTACTCACCCTCAGCCTCGGCACAGCATCTCTGCCGGGCTTGGGGAGGACAAGCTCAAGGACAATGCGTCCCCAAAACCTGCAGCACATCAGGGATGCGGCAGCAGGGCTGGGAGAAGGAAGGGCTCCCCAGCAGTGGGTCCTCCCTGCCCCAAAGCCTGCCTGACCCACGCCGAGCCCTGCTGGGTGCAAAGGCCCAGCCCGGACACGGGAGAGACACGGGGGCAAAACACCTGGGAAGGAAGGGCAGCGAGCACGGGAACGGCGGTACCTACCCCATCCCAGCACTCCGGCATGGTGAGGAACTGGACGGACGAGGATGCTCAGGCAGTGTGGGCCAAGCTGGGGGTCCCGGTGTGGGGCACGGTATGACAGCGGCCGGGAAGAAGCGCAGCTCTGCGCTGGCTCAGCCCCTCGCCTCGATTTATAGCGGAGCCCCAGCCCTGCGCTGAGCCCTCCCTCTCCCTTCCCCCTCGGCAGGTCTGCCCTCCATTGCAGGGAGCGCGGCGATGGAGCCAGCACTCAGCCATTGGCTGCCGCGGGAATTATTCATGCTCCAATTGGCCCCAAATACCCTTGTTTATGAAGAAAAAACGCCTGGCACCGTGCGGTACCTTCTCCATCTTCCCTGTTTCGGCAGACGGAGACAGGCGGGGTGTCTGGGCTCGCACCCCGCGCAGCAGCCCCGGCACGGGCAGGGCAGGGCAGGGCAGAGCCCCGGCGCACACACCCGGCTCCAGCCCCACACGAGCACACGGAGCCACGGCTGAGCACGGCAGCGATGCCCAGGCAGCGGGCAGCACACACTCAGCCACAGATGGACACGGGCACACACCAAAAAACAGGAGAAGGACACGGCAGGCGTGCTCTGCCACGCGCACGTGACAAGGCATGTACATGCACAGGAACACGTATGGACACGGACACACAAGGGCCGGGCAAAACCGTGTCTGTCAGTGCAAAAACAGGAAAAATTGATGCCATGCCCACACTGAAGGACATGCACCCCACAAAATGCTTGTGCACACCCCCACAGCACGAAGCCCAGTGTGTGTGTGTGTGTCATGTGTGTTCCTGTACATGTATGTGGTGCTCATGTGCATGCCAAGAGCACACCTGCTGCATCCCCCTCCTGTGTGCTCGGCATGGATGCCATGGCCACCGCGAATGCTCGTGGGCGCACAACGAGCTGCGCGCCTGCAGAGCCTTGTACACATGTGCACAGAGGGGCACTCGCATGTACACATGCCAACACTGCCCAGACAGCTGTGTTACCTCACCCAGCAGCACACTCATCCCACCTGCTGCGGGATGGTGGCACGCAGGGAATGTGCAGGATTTAGCCCTAACCTGGACACTGCCAGAGGCAGGTAAATAAGGCAGGAGGAAGGACAACCCTGCAGTTGCAAGGGGTTGGATGTGTCCCTGGACTGACACATGCTGTGTGCATGCACACACACGTGGTAATTCCCATGTGTGCAGGCAGGTGGTTTCCTCCCTGCTTCCAATGAGGCCTCATGCCACCACAGCCCCAAAACCCCACAGCAGTCTCTGGGTGCCCTCCCCCTGCACCCTGCCTGCCCCTGCCCAGCCCAGCACCACTGCCCAGCTTGGCATGACTGGCACAAATCTGGGCAATCATGGGTGGAGAAGGACCCACTGGAAGCCATGTCCTACAAACAAGTCAGGGCTGGACAGCCAGAAGGTCTGGATGTGGGAGAAAGAACAGACAGACAGAGGGATGGTATTCACGCTGCCTCCACCAGAGAGCCTTTACTCTGCAATGCTCAGACCCAGGCCTGGAAAGATGTATGTCTGTGAATGAAGGACCACATGTGATGGGGAAGCCCAGCTCGCAGGTGCCATTTTTGCTTTCCCCAGCCCTGCTGCCTTTAAAGCCAAAGACCATGACAGCCACAGCCACTGGGTAAAAAACAAGAGATGCAGAGGGACAAAAAAAGATAGAAAGTGACTAAATAGACGACAGAAGGGGTGGAAGAGCCAAGGTGAATGCAAAAGGGCTGGAGGGAGATGGAGGGCTGAGCAAGGCTGACTCTGCTTGAATAGCACCAACTGGGATCACCACCACCTTGGCTACTGGCCCATTTGCCTGGCGGGTGGCCCAGACCTCCTGCTGGATCCAGGGCATCCAGGTCCCAGCTCTCCTGCACCTTGGCTTATGTCCCAAGGGCTTTACTTTGGCTGGTGGCAGAAGCAGGGGCTCCCCTTACTGCCCCAGCCAGGCCTGAGCATCCCATCAATGCCTGGCTCCGGGGAGGAGCAGAGGGACAGTGAAGAGTTAAGCTGGGGCTGGATTGAATTATCCCAAAGAGGTGAACCTAGAAAATGGGGTAAGATCTCCCTGAGGAATGGCAGGCAGCCCCCAGCCTTTGCACTGAACCAACCTGCAAATGCCAGAGTGGGGAAAAGGAGAGGGTTGCCCTGGCATAGCCCAGGAAACTCATCTCATCCCTACTCTGAGGCTCTTGGAGAGGAACCAAGAGGACACAGGGTCTGGCTGGCTTGGGAAAAGCTGCCTTAATCATTGCCCAGTTCCTTTTTTAGGCCCTGAGGGCATGGAGGTGCATCCCTGTGGCATTTGCTGTCCAGAACTGCTCCAGTTGGGCACCACCAGGGACTCAGTTCAGTGCCACCGCAGGCCAATCCCTGAAATACGCAGTGATTGTCCTGGGAGGGTCATTGCTCTTTAACATCCCCTGTGTGCCAACCAAGCCCTGCCCCACCACAGCTGAGAGAGAGCCATACTGGTGCTTCTGGTGCTACTGAGAGCTCTGGGCAGCCTCCTTCCCCTCCTCGCCTCCCTCTTCCTCCTCACTCTCACTCTGCCAACACCAGGAGGTTTGGTTTCCCTTCCAGTGGCCAACAGAAGCCCTGAGCAAGGAGCAGCCCAGCCCCACACACCCCACTGCTTCCAGCCCCAGCACCTCACCAGCTTTGGAGCTGCTGGGGAGGGCACCATTTTAATTGTTTTGTGGCTTTCAAAAGGGCTATCAGTTACCTCCCACTCTGTGAACCACATCAGCCACCACCCAGCATCCTGTCTTGCTCCCTGACCAGCTGCACCTTCCCACCCACATGGGTGACAGACACTAAGTGGGCCAGCCCCAAAATTCTGGGCACTGCTAAAACAGGGACCTGTGCTCCCCTTATCCCAGGAGGAATGAAATCCACATGTATTTTGTCCTTACAGGTGCTGTTGTTTCAGTGCTGTACCTGCAAGAGCTCAGCTATCACCACCCAAGCCCACTCTGCCAGTGGACCCACTGCTGGCAAAGTGGCAGCACACAACCTGAAGTCAATCACTGGTGTCCCCTGGGAGGGGAACACTTCAGGAGAGGGACAGGCAGCAAGCTGGCAGCCCCACTACCCTCCCTCCCCACCACCCTGGTCACCACAGTGGGAGCCTGGTGCAGGATGAGTCTGGGCAGAGGTGTGAGAGTGATGCAGACCAACATGGGAGCCAGGCACAAGCTGAGCTCCCATGAATCCCAGAGCTGTACCATGGGGCCCCTCTGGAGAGCAGAAATGAAGATACAAGATGGGCAGGTGCCAGCCAAGGGAGCAGAGGGGCCCTGCTCTCCAAGAGAGGTGGGTGGTATAGGGGGCAATGCCCCAGCCCTCCAAAAGAGAAAGAGGCTTTCAAACATCCTTATGTAAGCAGGGAGCTGGCATTGCCTGGGAAACCATCGCCATGGCAATGGTAGAGGGACTGGAAAAGCAGCTCGGCCTTCCTGAGAAGAAATTGCCTGTTTTAAAGGTTTTGTCCCCAGCCCATGGCCAAGTGCCCACCAGCCACATCCAAGCGCCAGCACAGAGATGCCTGGCAGCATCCCCCCGCCCCTTCCTGACAAGGACCATGATGGATGTGCAACCCCATGCATAGACACCGGCCAGGCACTGCATCCCCAGGAAAGAGGGGACAGCAACACCACTCAGCGCCCCGCAGCCTTCCCCAGGCACAGGCTGCTGTTCCATGGGAAACCCAGGGGCGGGCAGCACCTCCCGTGGCTGGTCCTACCTTCCAGTCTGTGTCCACAGTGGAGAGGAAGACATCCGAGTTCTCCTGGGGTGAGAAGGAGCCGTTAGGGACAGAGACACCCCTCACTTTTGCAGCGCCCTCCCACCCAGCTTGCAAAGCCACCTGACAGCACAGGCACCTGCTCCCCGGGGCTGCAGGGGACACGATGCCCACGTGTGCACACATACACACACCTCCACAACAGCTGCACACACGTACATGTGTTACCTGGTGTGCACACACAGGTGTGTGTTAGCATGTGCACAACATCTGCACACGCATCCATCATCCCACAAAACCAGAACCTGTGCTCAGCCACACGGGCTCATCACCACCAGCACACACTCACCCTGAGGACCACAAATGTGCACCCAAAACCAGCACACCCAGAGTACCACACAAACGCCCAGTACCAGCACACAGCCCCTCCCAAGCTCCTGTGTCCTGGTGCCCCCCATGCAGGAGCCAGAGCCAGCATGGTCACCAAACTCACCAGCTCAGCATCCTGTCCCCGCAGCAGCGGCTTCTCCTCGGTGAAGCGCAGCTCGTGCAGCCCTGCCATGGTCATCTCCTGCAGCAGCAGCCCTGCCCAGGGCAAGGGAGATGTCAGGGCAGGTCCTGCCTCAGTTCTCTTTGCCCCAGCCCTATGGAGCCTCATGGGTCTCTCTCCCACAGGAATGGAACCCAAATCAGCTTCACTCCACCCATCTGCTATGGGGACTTGGTGCTTCAGCTTGCCCAGGGGCTGCAGTGAGCCCCTCTGCTGGGAGCTGGAAGCAGGCACAGAGCAGACAGTGCCTAGAGGAGATCAGCTCTCAGCTCCTACCCAGGTCCAGTTCTCCCAGTTAAGGACAAACCTGTCTCCAGGACATGATCTTGGGCAAACAGAGGGACCAACCTCATCTGTCCATGCTGGTCACCTCAGTAAGCACCCAATCCAGAGCGAGAACATCCAAATTCCCATCCTAGCTTTCAGCATCAGTCAAAGATAGAAAATCCAACTTTTTGGCAAGTTTTAGACTGCAGATAGGTATGGATGGGACAGAGGGAGATCCCCCTGCACAGCCAGAATAAGGGGTGATGTTTCTTAGCCATGCTGGGAGGCAGAGGGATGTTCCAAGCAGCAAAAGAGCAGAGAGACAGCCTGAAGTTTGTGTAGCAATAATTGGAGAAATCCAAATGTGAAGCCTTTGCTCCCAAAGTCATCTCCTTGCCTGTGAATCAGGTGTTGGCCCATCGCTACCTCAGCCCCAGGACTTGGAGGTACAGACTTCTCCATGGAGCTGCTGCTCAGAGCAGTGTGAGACTGGATGCTGCTGGCCCCGACTACCACTGGCATCTCTAAAAACACCCCCAGGCACAAGCCCAGCTCAGAGAGCGAAAGAGAACAAGGAGATCAGCAGCTGGCTGCACACAGAAGGTGAAAGACGTGGGGACACAGAGAACAATCCAGGCTCCCCTGTGTTTAAATGGGATGGGTAACTGGCAAGTGCCAGTGCCAGGGGATTATCTGCATTCAAGCAGGATCCAGACCTCAGGCATTGCCTTTGCAGCCTCTGTTTTCACCCCTTCCAAGAGGCCAAGCCTTTGGACAAGTTGTTGCTTCTCCCAATGGGCCAGCACTGATCCCACATCCCCTCAGCTGTCTCCCCTCATGCAATCTCCCTGGAAATAACGGGAATGGTTTGGGCTGTACAAGCACCACAGCAGAAATGGACCCGCTCAATCCACACAGCCTTAGCTGAGCCAGCTTCACACTTCATCCACCTCCAAACCTAGATCAGCCCAGGCTGATGATGTGGAAAGTCCAAGAAATGCCACAAACATTGCAAGGCCACCAGGAATACAGGAGCTGATCATAAACTCCCCTCCAAATCCCAGTTTTGCTCCGTCGACCATGTTTTCCATTCAAAACTCAAGCAGGCTGTGCCACCTGCCTGCTTCCTGCAGACACAGCACTTTGCCTTGCTCCTTGGGAGCCATCCAACAATCCAGAACTGTTTAGAGGGAGAAACACCACTGTGAAGTCTCTTGAGGTTCCCAGGGTATCCAGCACCAGGAGTCTTCACATCACCCCCTGCACAGAGGGTCCCACCAGTGCAGGAGTGTCAAGAGATGCTGTCAGCCCCACGGAGAGGCACAAGTGAGGGGCACACTGCTCCAGGCTGGGCTGCTGCTGCTGGGGAAATGGCTTTGTGCACAGGGACAGCCCTGGCCCATAGCCCACCAGCACAGCCAAGCCAACACAGCCTGCAGAGCCACCAACCGAGCAACCCCACAACCCCAGGGGAAAAACAGGAGAAAAATCAGCCTCACCGATAGCTGGGTCTGGAAGAGAGCAGGAGCGTCCCACGCTGAGCACACCAACCCACCGTGTGGCCACGGCCCCAGGGTGGCTGGGAACAGCACTTAGTGTATGGTGAATGCCTTTATTAATTACAGCCTGCAGCTAATATGGGAGGGAGGGTGGCTGAGCGATGAGGAAAGGCCTCGTGACCTTGCTTGCGTGGTGGGGGAAAGCTGGCTCAGGAGGGACGTGGCAGAGCCTTGCACCCACCAGCATCCCCAGCACGGGATGGATGGTCTCCTGAAGTGGTGCTGAGTGTGGGAACAGAGGAGGGATCAGTAAGTCGGGGAGTGCCATGGGTGCCCCAGCCCGTGAGCAGAGTCACAGCCATGCTGCCACCCTCCCTGGGTGCTCTGCTTCCCCTGCCACCCCACAGGAGCCCTCGTCCCTGCTCCTGGCAGCACAGCCATGGGGCGGTGGGCAGTCTCACCCACGGGGCCACTGTCACTGCGGAGGGCTGGCAAGGAAGCCACAGCTACAGGTCCCCTAGCCAAAACAACTTGGCTTCCATCTTATGCCAGGGTAATGTGCCTGTCAACAAGCCCTTTTCCTTGCAGCTCACCCCAATGCTCCCCAACAAGCACCCATTCCCACCCCAAACACACCATCTCTGCTCCCACTCTGCCTTCCCAGAGTGATGCCACCGTTCCCTAGGCACAGCCGGGACATGTCTCTTCCCTAATTCCCAATCAGTCCCAAACCCAGGAGGACATAAGTGCTCTGTCTGGGACCAGTGCTCTGCCCCACCAGGGCCCTGGTACTGCAAATATAGATGGGGACAGGAACAGCCACATTGGCTTACCTTCCCCAGGGATCTGCAGCCCACTGCTGGCTTACTGGAGGAGAACCAGCTTGTAGCAATTTTATTATTATTGTTGTTGTTGTTGTTATATCATTATCACGACAAGGCTGTGAGCTCCATTTCACACTTGGCAGCATGTTTGGTCACAGGGCAGGGATCCCTCAGATGTTGCCTCAGTCTCGCAGGAGTCCCCCCACCTGTGTCCTGCCCTGGCACGGATGTGGCAACCACAGGATGTTGGCACAGATACTTCGGGCTGACTGAGCAGTGTACAACAAACAGGCAGACAAATCGGGAGAAGTGAGGGCTGGCCCCTGCCAGGCAGTGAAGCCAAAGCAGCCTTCAGTGAGGCTGGGAGAGGGAGGAAGGGAACTTGCAGCTCTGTCTGAGCCACAGCCGTGTGCCACAGCACTGCCCCTTGAGCAGGACCGCTGTGGAGCCAGGATGGGATGAAGGAAAACAAACCCCAGTGTAACACAGCCTGGGCCACATCCCGCCCCACCGGCACAAGAGGAACACCCACGGCTTGCTCTGTCCCCTTGAGGGACACAGGTCTGCACCTCAGCAGCCCCATAAACCAGCCGGACAGTGCGGTCCAGCTGAGGGGTGCAGGACTGGGCAGCCGCACCACGAGAGCCGCCAGGCCGGGGGAGCCGGTGCCACCGATGCATGGGCTGAGCAGCCCAGGGTCTGGGGGTGGTGGTGGCAGCGGGGGGCTTTGTGGGGGCGCACGCTGTCTCGCAGTGGCTGTTGCTAAGAGCAGCCTCCTTCCCAGCCCAGCGCATTCTTCGGGGCAGCGGGGACACTGCCGGGGGAGGCTGGCTGAGGAGCGGAGAGACACCGCAGGGATGCTCCAGCAATCCCCCAGGCACCCCCACCCCCCGGCTGTCGGCTGTCTCCTGGGCGGCCCCCTTTGCCAGGAGGCTGCCGACTCCGTCCCCCCTTCCCCCAGCACCGCCGGGCTGGGCTTTCCCCGCTGCAGCAAGGCATTACCCCCCGTACCCCGAGACGGACCCTGCCCCGGCAGCTCACACCTGCGGGAGACAAGGCAGCGGGGTAGGGGCAGCTCCCCCTCCCAGGCGGGGGCTGAAGGCTCTCNTGCGAAGGGAGGCGGTGGTGGCCCCGGCGCGGGGGGCGAGTGGAGCCGGTGCCGGTGCCGGTGCCGGTGCTGGTGCCGGTGCCGGTGCGGGGTGCGCGGGGCGGTGCAGGGGCTGGGCTGGGCACGGCCCCGCCGGCCGGATCCTCCCCTCGCCGGGGCCGGAGGGGAGGGACGGGGCCGGGATCGGGAACGGGGGCACCAGGAGAACAACGGTGCTGGGGGAGGCGGGAGCGAACGGGAGATGGAGGCTGCGGGGAGTTGCGCGGGGCACGGAGCGCTGGGGGCTGCGGGGGGCTGCACGGGACATGGAGGCTGCCGAGGGCACACATCACCCTGTAGGGGAACAGTGTAGGTCCCAGAGCGGGACCGTGATGGACAATAGGTCCAACAGGTCCCCGTAGTCGTGGAGTCCCCAAAGCAGGGGACAGTGGGAGCCTTGGGGAGCCCCAGCTATGGACCATGCACAAAGGGTCTGGGTCTCCCTGAAAGCGGGGCAAGGTGATAAACATGGTGCTCGGGCAGGATCTGGGACAAGAGGGGACCTGTGCACAACAGTGATACCTGGAACACAGCCATTGGTGGCCAAGGGATATAGGGAGTCCTGGAGAGTGGGGCCATGAAGGACAAAGGGCTTGGGAGCATCCAGGAAGAAAAACACAGATAACATGGGGCCTGAGGGTCCTTGGTAGCATGGCAGTGCAGGTTCCCCTGAGCACAGGATGGTCCCAATCAAGGTTGCCAGGTGGTACCAGGCTAAGAAGGACCTGTGCAATGCGGGTGCCCAGGGCAGGGCATTAATGGCCTCAGGCTGCCAGGGAACACAGATGGTGCCAGTCATGAGAGATCACCCAGGAGTGGAGGCCATGACTGGGACCATGATGACCTCACGCACACAGATGCTGGAGGTGTAGGGTGGCAGCCTTTTGGGGCAGAGCAGGAGATTGTGAATCACTTGAATTGTCCTGAATTGGGACAGTTGGTCCAGTGAGGACAGAAGACCCTGGCCTGCCCCAGAGCAAGGGTTGAATCGTGTTTGTCTCCAAGCTGGGCAAGCCCATCCTGCCACTGTTCCTTCCTCTGAACTTCTTTGGTATCACCTGAACTGGTTCTTTTTCCTGCAGCTAGGGATGTAACAGCCTTCACTCCCATGCTGCTTGAGGCAACTGCACAGGACATACCATCCAAAACTGGCCCTTACCAAAACATCCCCATGGGGAGCTGCTGAGGAACCTATCACCTCCTCTCAGTGGGCCTGGTTCCTCAGCACCTGGGCTGAATCAGGTATCCCAGAGCTCAGCCTTATCACCCCTCAGCCAGCCGCAGTGGCCAACACAGCCCTCTGCTTCAGGGCACCTTTACCCTGGGCCGTGGGGTGCCTTGGAGTGGCCACAGGCAGCTCATCCTACAAACAGCTGCTGAGGGCCTGGAGAAATGTCTGCTCTTACTGACGTTCATCTCCGTCCCTGGTACATCCATTTTAACAGCTTGTCCCAGGCTTTTTGGATGGCAACCAGATTTCAGCTGATTTCAACCTCTCCCGCTGAGTCACCACAAGCTCTGCATCCAGGCTGCATTCACCTTCTCACCTCAAAGAGAGGAAAAGCCCATGATGTCAGGGAGGTCAGGGACCCTTAAATCCCTCAGCCAGGAGCCAGCCCCTCACCTAGCGCTTCAATGGGGTCAGATCTTCCCTGCCTTCAGTGCTGCCTCTCCAGCACTTCTGTGGGTCCAGCAGCCAAGGGGTTTTCTCTGAACTGGTCAGGGATGAGATAGTGTTGGTTCTGATCTTCCTGACATTGTACACATTTAAACCTCCTCCTCCTCCTTCAGTTGCCAGGGATTTCTATGGGACTAAATGATTTTTCATGCTTGGGATTTATCTTTTCCTCAGCAGTCACACCTTCAAGTAGAGAGGAAGAGGGGCCAGAGCTGCTGAACCCATGGATGCCATTGATGGCAAGAGGGAGGTGGCAGGACTAAAGGCCTGGGACCTTTCATATTGCCAGTCTCTGGAAGAAACCTGGAAAGACTTCATGAAAAAGGCAGAGACCATAAAACTCCAACAAAAATGCTCCAGCATGACCCTGTTCCCCCCCAAGGCTCCTGTTGTGATGGTGCCATCTCGACCTGGCAGAGGTGAGCTGGGGCCCCTAACCCTGCTGCAGGTAGCTCTGCACCCCTTGGCCACCCTTCCCACAGTGACACCCAGTGCTGGCAGTGCCACAGGGACCCATCCCGTGGATGGAGCACGCAGCTGCCATCAGCAGAGACGGACGCAGAGGTGAGCAGCATGGGAAGCAGAGGCGACCAGCATGGGAAGCAGAGGCCTGAATCCAAACTCTGAAGCAGGGCAGGGTTTGACACACGTCCGACAGCTCCAGGCTGCATCCTGTGGTGCACACGGGACTGATTTGGGGGCAGGAGGAGAAGCAGCCTGGGGCAGACGTGCTGGCTGCCCATGCTGGCTGTGCAGGGGACCGGTGTGATCAATGTGCCTGTATCGAAGGGCTTCATGGGGATTGGGTACCACCCCGAGGCACCACAGGCAGTCCAGTGATGATGTGCAGAGGAGTCACAGCTAAATTTAGCCTCATTTGTGCATGAGCATGATGTTTTTATTCTTGCCCTTAAATAAAGGCATTTTTTGGAGTCAGTGGCTGCTGGTCCTGCCTTGCTCAGCCCTGGACCTTGGATGGGCTGTTTCAGTCAAGCTATTCAAAGAGGGAGAAACAAGAATTAGCAGTTGGTGAGACATATCCCAAAGACCTATTTTCAAAAATGCTCAGGAGCCATTTCCCAGAATCAAGCAGTGCACAAAGCAGTGAGAGTGTGATTTTGGGGATGTGCTGGTGCTGAGGAAGAGGTGTCTTCCAGGTAAAGCTGCTCCACAGGCATGGGATCACATGCTGGAGCCTTGACCATAGTGAGGGGTGGGTTGAGCGTGAGGCAGCAGTGCTGGAGTACCAGCTGTTGGTGATGGGCCATGTCCTGCATTCCACCTTGGCTGGACATTCCACCCCTAGGGCAGGCATGATCTGCCCCAGCCTTACATCCACAGGGCAGCAAAAGGCCCACACCTTGCTGGCTCCAAAAGAATCAGAGCCGGAATCATAGCAGGGCAGTTAGATCTTGGGTGCCTCAAAAGAGGCACCTCAAACCCTGCCCAGGGGTTCCAGATTGGTGCCAGGATGGGTTGGTACCCCCAGAACTGCTGGGTTTAGTGCAGAACAAGGTGGAGCTGCACCGTGGCACTGCCTGTGCGTGAGCTCAGGTCTTGGGCTGTGGACAGGGACAGGGACAGGGGACAGGTAGGAGCCAGCCCTGCTGCTCCACAGCCTGACACCATGCATTCCACTGAAGCTGCCTGGGAAGGTAAAATGCTGCAGGGAGCTCCGCATCCTCTCCCTTCAACACAGCCCGCAAGCCCGGGGCGGGGAGCAGAGGCTCCGTGACCTGGCACAGGGCAGAGCTGTGCTGTGCCCTGTGTGCCCCACAAAGCATGTGCTGGGGCTGGCGAGCTGCCCGTCCCCCCCGGCTGCCTCCTGCCCTCCAAACACGGGGCTACCAGTAATTTTCCATCCTGGCTGTGAGCTCTGCCCTAACGAGATGTTCTCCTATGTCCCTCTAATAGGGCTGGGTCCCATTCAAGTTTCTCTGTTCATTCAGACCCTGAGTCCCCCCCATCTTGCTGCTCAAGCTGCCCTGCTGCTCCTCTGAGCCCTGTTCCTACCAGTGTTCACAGCCCCTCTGCCTCAGGGCAATGCAATGATTTTGTCCAAAAGCCAGGGGAAAAAAAAAAAAAAAAAGACCAGCAACCAGCCAAGAAAAATTCCCATGGCTCAGCTGCACTGGGGCCAGGAACAAGGCAGCCCTGGGGACTTCACTCTCCGCCATTTCCAAAGCTGCCTCTGCACAGGCACCTCTGCCTGGAATTGAAGGTCTGGGTCCATCAGCTGCACTGACAGGCTGAGCATGTCAGAGTAAAGTTGATTTCCAGGGGAAGGTACCTGGCCCTGGAGCGCTGTGTGCCGGCAGCGTGTGTGCAGCAGTGCACTGCCTTCAACTCCTCCTTGCAATGAAGCTGCTCAACTCTGACCTCAATTTAGGCATTCACTTTGTGGGCCTGGAGAGCCACCCACCACCAGGAGACACCTCCTCCACAGGGAGAATTCTCTGCCCATCCCTCCGGAGCAGCCCCCTCCATCCCTTTCTGCCTCCTCCCAGCCACAGGAGCCGCAACAGCGCTGTCCGGGCCCACTGTGCTGCTTCTGCCACAGCCTCTTTTCGGAGCCAAGCCAAGCTTTAAATAAATACCTGTCAGCAGAGCCAAGCCGGGTGCTCAGAGTGACGGCATGTGTGTGTTTAGCAGGTTGATAGGCGTGAGACAGAGCAGAGACAGCAGGGGCTCTCTCCTCAGAGGCCAGAGACTGGCACGTTCTCAAAGGCAGCATTAATCAGCATTTTCAACTGCACAGCACCTGTCACAACGCAGCAAAGTTGCCCACTCTTACCTTCCCTCGGAGAATGGAATAATGCCATTTTCAAGGGCTGACCTCTCTAGCTGCAAGCTGCAGTGACGCTTTAGGGGGAGGGTGATGGGTTGGGAACGCTCAACTTCTGTTCTCAGAGTTTGCACAGTTCCCCAGTCCCCACCAGCTGCAGCCACCTGCAGTCCCTCCTTCTTGCTAGTCAAGAAAGCCTTCACAGAAGCAACCCAGCACCCAGCTCCCCTTGCCTGCAACCCCACCAGCTTTGCCCCTGACCTTCTCCGTGGCCCTCAGCTGATCAATACCTCTAGCTCTGAGGGGATCCATCAATCCTAACGATTTCATCCCACTTCTCACTAATGCACTCTCTTGTTGTGCTGCATTTGGGCCATGGAGCCAGCAGATGCTGGGAGAGAGGCAGAGGGCTGGCCAAAGGCATGTCACTGCTGTCCCAGGACAGCACATTAACTCTTTGCAACACCACCCTCTCTCACTACCTGAGGCAGGTCTTCATCTCTTCCTCACACAGCTCTTGGCTCACTGGACAACCACAAACGTTCCTCTCTCAGCTCTCCAGCTCCCTGCACACTCATCCTCTCCTTCCCTTTTTAACCCTGTTCCCTTGTAGAAGCCTAAGACAAAACTAAGATCCTGCATGCTGGGGTGATCCAAAGAAGGGGCTCTGGCCCATCCTGGCACTGACCTTCGCTGCGAATCCAGTCACACGCACCCCATCAATAACTGAGTGCAAGATAACAAAATGAGCTGTCACAGCCAATTAATATGCTGGGCTTAATCGGCTTTCAGGGTGGAGGTGAGGGGCCGGCTCCAGGCTGGAATGGCCAGAGAGAGGCAGGGTGAGGGGTTTCATGGATTGCAGCCACCCCTCTCTGCTGGCTCCCAGGCCAAGAGCCAGGAGTGGGAGGCCAGGGCAGTGCTTCCTGACAGCTGTGGGATCATCCCAGCGGTGTGTGGACACCCCAGCCCCAGGCAGAGCCAGCAGAGAGGGACAGGCAGCCACGGGGTGAGGGGTGTCAGACACCCCACACAAGGCTTTAGCCCCTAGACAGACCGTCTTGCTAGGAGAGCAGCCAGCACAAATGCCAAACCCAAAAGGCTTCCACTTAAAGCCAGGAGGGATCTCAATGGCTGTCGCTGAGTGCCTCTCAATTAATTAGCATCCTGCTGATTCTACAATTGAGGCGATTGCTAAGGAGATTAAATCGGTCTCTGCCATAAAGCAGATGCTGTTCCCAAGGCCTGCTTTGCAGTCATTTTCTTTTTCTCGAGCCTTTTTCCTGCCCTGTTGACTCAGCTGAAGCCCCAGGGTGCTGGGTGCAGCCAGGACACAGCAGAGCTCCGGGGATGAGGGTGGGACCACTCAGTTAAATGTCACTGCACTCCCGGGGAGCACTCCATCGCTTGGAGGATGCTGTGTGAACCCAGAGCAGTGCTGGGTGGACAGAGCCTGGCCGTCCAGGGAGGCCGTGATCCATTCACCCCATTGCGCCTGCATCAGCAGGGACAGACTCAGCCGGGCAGCCAGAGCTGCATTTGTGCACCTGAGAGCCCAAACTGAAAGGAAAAATAACAGCTCAGCCTCCAGGCAGAGCTCAGTAAATCCACAATGGCTGAAATAAACCCTGCTGATTTGGTGCAAACTTGGAAAAACCCCAAATGCACATGGACAGCACAACAGAGCACAACCCTGCCCTGGAGGTTTGGCTCCACTCCACCAGCACTCCCTGGGTCTCCACGAGCACAGCTGAAGGGAGGGAGGACTTTCCTCTGGAAGCCTTTGCAAAGGGTGTGACCCCCACAGTTGGTTTGTTAGTGCTGCCTGGGGCCTGTGCATGGCTTGTTCCCTCACCCCAGCAGGGAAAGGGCCATTCAGCCACCCATGGGCACAAAGAGCACTCAGGAAACGGGCTGCAGGGTGCCAACTAAACAGCCAAAACTCTGCAGATCTTGTATTTGTGAGTGAGGTGAAGGCAAGAACTCAGTCCTTGCTGTGATGGGAGCCTGTCTGCAAAGATACGCTCACCCTGCCGAGGATGGTCCCACAGCAAGTGAAACAGGCACATGTGAGGGCTGCTTTGATTGTACTTTGATTACTGAATCTGCTTCACTGCTTCCTCCCAAGTGCATCGCTGCCAAGTCCCACAGCCACCTCCTCACTCCACTTTTGCTCTAATGCCTGAGAAAAAAAAGTGCCACACTACATCCCAAGCATTTGGCAGCTTCTTGGTCTGAAGTCAGGGGGAAAACTGTCTTTTATGTTCAGCAAGGGTTTGTAAGGGTTTGTCACAATCCTCCTCTGCTTTCCCTGGGGACAACCCAGGGCCCTCAAGGGACCAATAGGACAACAGCTAGAGACAAGCCCTGTCCTACAAGCCACACAAACTGAGAGCCCAGTTTTCAACCTCCATTTGATTTCTGTCACCTTTGCTTTTGTATGACAGCACCACAAGAGAGATGGAACAGCACCATCATGACCCTCAGGAGACGCCTCCTTACCACTGCCCATTTCTAGACACAGAGAAGTCCAAGGAAGCTGAATCTGGGACTGTCCTTAGGGTTGCAGTTTCTCAAGCTCCTCTGCAGGCAAACTGGGATTCCTTATTCTGTATCCCTCTATGCTCTTCATCTGCCAAACCCTGCTCAGCCCAGGTGCTGCCTGTGCCTTGCCTCCACCCAGCAGCAGAGAAGTGGCTTTTGTCCCACAACAGAGGGGATTTCTGCCTTGCACAGGTCTAGCTGGGAATCCCACAGAAGGTGCCTTTTCCCCAAGGTGTGGGGGGCACTGCAAAGAGCTGCAGCTGTGAGTCCTCTCAAAGGCTAACGAAAGGCAATGGACCAGTGTGTCCTGCCAATCCAGATAGAAAGGATACTGAGGCCACTGGCACTGCTTGGCAGCCTGCCACGAGGAATAACTCTTCAAAAATAGAAGCACGCTAATCTGAGGAACCTGCTGGTATTGTCAATGACATTAATGAAGTGTTTGGAAAACCAGAACAAATGCCTTGGCTTTTTGGGGCTGTGGCCCTTGTAATTTTCCACAGCAGCCGAGGAGTGCTCCGGCGGCAGCACAGTGTTCTTGGTGCTCCCCTGCTCCCCAGAGCAGAGCAAGGAGTTGGCTCTGGGGGCTCCTGGCCCCTGTGCAGCAAAGCCTGGCCAGCCCTCAGGGAAGAGGCTCCCCAGAGCAATTTCCACTGGGAAACAAAGCCCATTGAGCACACTCAGGGTGCCCAGGGGAGGTGGAAGCTCAGTCTCCTCTTCCTTCTGGTTTTCATTCCTTGTCTCAAGCCCCCTCTGGGTTTTTTTTCACCACCGTGGTCAGGACCCACAGGATGGCAAATTCTCCCCGGCAGAAGGGTTTTGGATTCCCCAGCTTTCTCACCACTTCCCTCCTTCTGCAGCAGTCAGTAATCCTTCATTTTCATTGCCAACCACGACATCCACTCTTCGTGTATGCTGAAATCTAGGACAAGGTAGCGCAACCTAAACTTGGATTTCAATTAAAATTTTGAGCAAAGCTTTTGTTATAGCTGGTTACCAAAAAACAGGGAGAAAATCACTGATGAAGACCAGAAAAGCTTGTGCTCCTAACTCAGCCAGGTGCCACTGTGTCTCTCATAGAAATAATATGTGCTGCTACAGTATGCCAGTTCTCAGAACACTTCTTGTTGCTGCTCCTCTTGGTTGCTGATCAAATTTTGCTAATTTTTTTCACTTGATTGCAATTAAAACATTTGTGACAATACTGTAAAATGTATCTGTGGACTGCTTTATCATAAATATCAGTAGTCCTTCAGCTTAAAAGCCAAAGGACATGAGGAGAAATAAAACCTAAAAGTCTTTTTCAGACCTTTTCCAGGTAGTTCTATAATGAAGATTTATTGTACCATTCTGAAAACACACAAGTTCAAACTCCTCGAACTTAAAGCTTGCTGCAGTGCCATGGAAAGGGACAGCTGTGTTCACGAAAAGTAAAGAGCACTCTTGTCCTTCTGGACAGAAAAAAAAGCTAACCAAGATCTACTAACCAAATACTGTAAATTATAATTACAGGATCAGATTTTTTAAGTCTTAAACTCACACTTACTGGAAGTGACATTGCCTACAAAAAGCCAGCAACATTGAAGACTACTTCAGGGATTTTTTTTCTCCCTACTCTGAAGGCAGTTGCACAAAATGTTGGCAAGTGAGCAACCTTCTGCTTGGATTTTGCATCCAGCAGAAGTGAAGAAAAATGTTCTTACAAATGCAGGAAAATTAGTTTGGCTAGTCACCAAAACCAGTCCAGAAATTGATGGAACTAATGATTTTGGTTATAAACCAGCTAGATCCCAAAGCCAACATCTCAGTAAAATAGTATGTCTAATTGAAAGATGCTTCTCGTCACAGATGGACTTCGACTGGCTCCCCTTGCAGCACTGATCACAGCTCTGCCCTGGTACACGCAGTGTTTGCCACAGTGCCTGGAGCAGCAGGATCTGGATACAGAGACAGCCTCCCACCCACCTCCCACCCACCACTACAACAAAGTCGAGGTAACACAGAGCCATCTCCACGCATCTTGTGTTCCTAAACATGCAGTTCATTACAGCAATAGCTTACTGATTGGCTGGCAGGGTCTCTGGCACAAGCTGTGCAAGCTGCCAGTCCCCACCTGGGCTAAGTCAGACAGGAACTATTTCTACACTGGTACAACTGCACAGATTAGCTCCTGACCACACCATCTGTAAGAGCAGAGGGATTATCTATCGTGGCCACACTTTTGTAGAGATCTGTACTCTTCCATTAATTTTTCTGCTGCAGGGCAATTAACAATTCACTTTACGAGCATTCCCTTACAAAACATTTATTCAGATAAAAATCCAGAAATGGACAACAGACAAATGCATAAGCCATTATGTGCCATTAAGTCATTAAGTGCAGCAGTATTTCATCCTGCACATACTTAAAATACTCTTGTCAGGCAAGCTTCCAGTTGGTCTCCTGCAGCAGGATAGCTGGCCCTGTGCAGGGGGAGGCACCACAATAACTGGGAAGGCACAACACAGCCACAGGCTGAGCTTGAACAGCTCTGGCCAAGGAATGCCCCCTTATACTCAGTCTTGTTTGAAGCATCCAATAT
This sequence comes from Pomatostomus ruficeps, assembly GCA_013400735.1. Taxonomy (NCBI): domain Eukaryota; kingdom Metazoa; phylum Chordata; class Aves; order Passeriformes; family Timaliidae; genus Pomatostomus; species Pomatostomus ruficeps. The sequence continues at coordinate 294,797 of VYZT01043210.1, forward strand.
CCAGGTGCACCTGCAAGCCCAGTAGCAGCTCCTCTGAGACTTGGATCTTGCTGTCACCTCCCAGGGATTCCCACAGAAGTGGAAGTGCTCAGCAGCATCAGGATGCGGCTCCTCTGCTCAGGTTCTCCATGAGGTCCTCCTTCTGGAGAGGCTCAGAAGCACCTGTAAGATGTCTAACACTGCTTCCAAAGGACAACCATCCTGATGAGTGCAGGGACTAAGTCCTACAGAGATAACCCTGTCTTCTCTCTCCAGCCCCATGGGACTCGAGATGATCTAGGTTTAAGGGCATTCACATGGGATGATAACCACTGCGCTGTTTAGCAAGTTCCAAATCCAGTCATTCCTACTGGCAAGGATGACATTTACTAGGATCATTTTGCTGGGTTCATTTAGATGGATCAGAAGGAAGGAAACTCAGTTCATTTGCTCTGTCCCTTCTACTAACCAAATTTAGAAATCAGAAGAATTTCTCATGAAGAAACAAGTATCTCAAAGGTTGATAACAGGGCAGAGTTTCCATTAAAGTTTCTGCTTTTGATCTGGTCCAGACTTTACTCTTTGCTGCCTTCTGCTTCCTCCTCTGTAAAACACCCATCACAGAGACACATCCAGCACAAAAGCCACAGGCATCAAACAAGAACACTCTTTCCTGCACAGCACCAGGGTCACAAGGGCCAGAAAGGGAGAGAGAGGACAAGGCAGCACAAGACCTGTGCAGCCACTTGCTGTGTGGGTTTGAGGAGGTATTTCTCTCCAGGGCACTGGCACGGTGTACAGAAGTCAGCAAAGAAAAACATTCCTGCCTCACAAAGAGCACCTGTTCCACCTCAGTGTATAAGGAATGGAAAAAAATTAATGCTGCATCACATTTTTTCCACATCACTGGGCCTCTCTAAAGAACAGGGAACCTGGAAATAGCTGTTCAAAGAATCAACAGCTGTTTCCAGGAGGTTGGGATGGGAAGGGCAAGATGAAATACAGAAATTACACTTTCTTCCAGATCTGGTATTGTAAATAACAGTTTGGAACAATAATTAGTATTTATTACCCTTTTAGAAAATCCTCTCATAGCCTTTCAGCCACCCAGCAAACACTTAAGCTGCAACTCCTCAGGAGTGCTATGAGTAAGCTGTAAGGCCGTTCAGTGGTGTGATCTACTTTTTATACCCTTGCCCTCTGCCTTTAAAATTTTCAGTGGTCTTATGTAAAGTTGTTAGAGAGAAGAATTCCCATTAATGGACAGGGAGCCTGTCTTTCCCTAAATTGATTAACTTTTCTCTTCTGTGACAGGCTGTAAATCTGTGTCCCCCACTCTAACTTCACATGCTTCAGGTTTTTAACCATCCACTTCTGTGAGCTTTCTTTTCCCATAGTTCTGCACCAGGCTGGAAGCTGTGATTTGAGAAGCCTGTCCCTTTTCCCAGCACTGGAAGTCATTCAGCCCCTTCTGGCCCACTTGAAAGAGAGCCCGTTCCAGCTCGTCCAGGCGAGCCAGCAGCGCAGACGTGTCCTCGTTGTAGGCGTTCTGAGAGGAGTCCATGATGCGGCGGAAACGCGCGATGAACGTCTGAGGAGAACAAACAGAGTCACTGACAGGTAACACAGAGCCACCCCCTGCTCACACCTGAGCTTTAGAGACTGAAACGCAAAAGGTTCAGGCTCCTCTTCACAACCAGCCAAGGGTCTGCAACCAGCGCAGCACTTGGCTACAAAGCCAGAACCCCTGGATGCCTGAGCTGGGACATCAAATGCCTGATACTGGATGGGAAGCAGACACAAAACTGGATTTTGGCTGCTTCCTCACGACAGGCTCGAGGAGACCACAGGATATGACACAATTGATCTATTCCATCTCACTTCTCATGCAATCATTGTTTCAAAGCAGGAGGAATGAACCTCATGACACAGCAGCTGCTGCAGGAACGTACAAGCTGCAAGTTGTGAATGTCCTGGAAGTGAGGCCAAACTGCTGCTGAAAAGCATTCATTATAGAAAAACACTTAACCTTGAAAAAGGTGAAAAAACAAACCAATCTATGACTTATAAATAACATTCTGAAAAGCTAAGCAACAAGACATATTTAAGGATTTTTATTTTCCTCTCTATCTTTGCTTTTGGGAATCAGAAAAAAAAAGGGTCAAAACACTTTAAAAACTGTGCTCTGTTATTTCAGAAGCTGATTTTAGAATCATCAGAATTTATAGGATAAATATAGGCTAAATTAATAACTGTCATTTTGGCTTTGCCACCAAACAGTTACACTTCCCATTCATAGTTCCAGAATATTTTGGAGAAGGTTTTTAAGTAGCACAACTCCCATCTTGTTTGCTTTTAAAAAGAGCAACCAAACCTGGCATGCTTTGATTTTTCTGTCAATAAGTAATGAGTTCTACTGTGGCTTTTTTTCCTAAGATGTCCATTAGCAGAAAGAGAAAAGACAAGGGAAAGCGTGGGCACCTCCTCAACGCACAAAGCACATGTTCAGTGGACAACTCCAAGAAAGCAGCAGCACTTTAAAGCCTCTCTGCATCAGCCTTAATGCAAAGCACAGGGAAAGGAAAAAAAAAATGCAATAAAAATCATCCCAGCCCACTTAGAGACCTGGCTGAAGAGATCCCAGAGCTGTTAGTGGTCACGTTTAAAAGCTCAAGAAGACTGAAGTCCGGAAACAGACAAAGATGGCATCTATCTTTTAAACGAGAAGGGGGAGATGGAGAGGGAGAAAGGAAGAGCCAGGGAATTATAAATCCATCAGCATCAATTCCTGGAAGCATATGGGAACGAAGAAGCAATACAGAAACTTCTGCAGGAGAATAAAAGAGTAACAGCCATCATGGACTTGCCAAGAACAAACTCCCAGAGCCCAGCCTGATTTCCTGCTAGGGCAGGATGCCAGGCCTCGCACAGGGAGGAAAAGCAGCAGAAGGGTGTCTGTCATGGGGCACTCCTGGAAGATTTAGCCAGACCACCCATAGATGGTCAGGAGAGGCAGCCATCACCCAGCTCCTGTCAGGAGGGAAGAACACACTGAGCGGAGTTCCACCAGGGTCTCTGTGGAACCAAGTACTGTTTGAGATGTTAATTAATGAGCTTACTAAAGGAATAGAAGCTGTGCTTATTAAATCAGCAAGCAACATGCAGAAGAACAAGGGATGACTACAGGCATGTTGGGGAGCAGAACTCTTAATTCGTAACAATCCTGACAAATTAGAAAGATGGCGTGACAACAACAGGATGTAATTCACCCAGGACTAATAGAAGGTTTTACATTAAGGCAGAAATAGTACAAAGTCAGGAAATCATTTGTTTGCAGATACAACCTGTACCATCTCACAGTGCAGTGCAAACGAAACACAGACCCATGTGACTGCATCGTGACAAACCAGATGCTGCACCACGACGAGCCAAGAGCATCACAGCCTACACAAGACTCACAAAGTAATCCTTTTGTTGTCATCAGCACAAGTCCTGAGCATGAGACTGCAATGCCGTTCAGGGCACGGCACGATGGAGGCAGATCCACTGGAGAGACAGCAGCAGCGCACAGTGAGGGCAATCAGAGGTTAGGAAGCATGACCCATAGAGAGATATCAAATGAATTGGGACTGCTGCAGGAAGGAAGAGAATAATCTGTCCTCAGCATTTACTCTGAGACAAACAGAACAGCACTTGTATTGCTGTGAAGGAGCTTTGGTTCAGACATTCAAGCAAACCTCCTAAGGCTGGGCTGGCGAGGCACTGAAAGAGATTGCCCAGTGCAGTGTGAGGTCTCAGCGTTAGAGAGATTTAAAAACAGGTACAGCTAAATAATCTTACATCTCCTCTAGCCCTGTTCTATGGTGTTTTATGAAATACCATATTTACAGTGTGGAAATGCCAAGCTAAAATTACACTCCTGGATGCACACTGGAGGCTTCCAGCACCAGCCTGTGCAGTTGCCAAGAGGGTCATCCATATTCAATCCAGAAGTCATTTGGAGTAAACCAGGATATTTTTCCTGAAGACTGCTGAGCAGCTGGGAACAAAAGGAAGACAAAAAAAAATGCAAACCCGAGCTTCAAGACCTGGTTCAGATACTTGCCTGAAGGATAGTCTGAGCTATCTCAGGATTCTCTGGATTCTCAAAATTCAGGAGCTGTGAGCCAAATCCATAGTAATAGGGCCCCATTTTATGCAGATCAACCACATTGGCATCAGCACTGAACACGGTCCTCCAGGCTTCCTTGTAAATCTTTGGCAGTTCCACAGAGATGATTCTCCTTTTGCTGTCATGCAGCCCTTTAGCAAGCCACAGTGGGATTTCCAGCTTTGATCCCTGGAGGAGTGAGAGGAACCAAAAGTTATCCTTGACTAGAAAGTACACCTGAAGCAGCCCCAAAGACAGAGAGTGAACTTTATTAATGAAGATCCAGAATTACTAAAAGTCCGTTTTGTTTTCAGAACAGTCTATTGCAACTGTAGAGCAAACCAGACATGCTTTAGGGGTGTTATTACTGCAAGACTCAGAAAGTGGACTTTTTATTGACGCTCTGTGTTTAACAATTGTCAGATTATGAAACAACAAGAGAAGGAAAAGAGAAAAAAAACCAAACAGGCGAAATGCATACGATAAAAGCAAAATTAACTTTTGAGAAAGTAGCGGGGGACATCATTGCAGTGACCGAGAGAACAGAGGGCGGCCGGGCCGGGGAGGNCGCTGCCGCCGCCCTGCCCCAGCAGCACGGCCAGGCGCGGCAGTGCGCTCTCGGCGCGCCCCGGCAGCTTCTCCTGCGACATCAGGATGTCGTCCAGCGACAGGAAATTCTCCTCCATGCCCAGCCCGGGGCCCACCGGGAAGTATGCCTCAGCCATGGCCGGGCCGCGGCTCCCGCCAGCCCGTGAGGCACCGCCCGCCGCCACCACCGCGCATGAGCCGGCCCGCCCCGGCCCTGCCCCCGGCCGGGATCGGGATCGCGTTTGGGGTGGGGACCGGGACCGGGATCGGGATCGGGATCGGGACCGGGGTCGGGATCGGGGTGGGGATCGGGATCGAGATCGGGATCGGCACGGGCAGCGGCACCGCGGCCGCCCCACGCGTCCCCCCGCGCCCCAGCCCGGCCGTGCCGCAGAGCTCCGGGGAGTCTGGGAGCCGCGTCAGGACAGGACAGGGGGATGGACTCACACTGAGATTGGGTCTTGCAGGGAATTCCTCGCTGTGAGTGTGAGGAGGCCCTGGCACAGGGTGCCCAGAGCAGCTGTGGCTGCCCCTGGATCCCTGGAGGTGTCCAAGGCCGGGCTGGACGGGGCTTGGAGCACCCTGGGCTTAGTGCAAGGTGTCCCTGCCATGGCAGGGGTTGGAACAGGGTGGGCTCTGAGGTCCTTTCCAGCACAAATCATTCTCGGGACCTCTCTCTGCTTGTGGCAGGACACAGCTGCCGTGTCCTCCGGAGCCCCGCGGCCCTGGGGATGCTGCCCCAGCAGGGTCTGGTCCCTCAGAGCGGCTATTCCAGAGGCAGGGATGCTTCCCTGCGACCCAAACTCCTTGATCCGCACGCACCGGAGAGTTTTGGAAAGCCAAGCGAATGCTGCCCGTGCGGTTGGCTGTGCCCGTGTTTCTCCTTGGCAATTAAGGACGTGGCTCGTCCTGCAGAGCACATGATCGGGCTGATGGATGTGGCTGTGCTGAGTCGGCACAAGTGCTAATGAACTGCGTATACCTTGGGCTTCAAGGGGAGGCGGCAACCCAAAGTAATTTATTTTAGTGCTGTAATATAAATAATCAAGTCATGTTTTGACGGCAGAATCAAATACCCTGTGCTAAATTCTGTGTTTGGTTGCATAAGGATAAAAAGCAGGGGTTATCCCCCATTTTGATCAGAATTTTACTTCATTTTATAACCTGACCTTGTGCTTTTTTTTTTGCTCATTGTTTTGTTGTTTCGAAAGCAGTTCATTTTTCATCAGATTAAAATTTTCTTGTTATTCTCTGAGCTGTATATGCTGAAAACATTACTTTTTCTATAGACAGTGGTCTATAAAATAACATTTAAATAGTCTGGTAAATATTTCAGTCTTTGTTCTACTGAGGAAGGAAAATAAACAATTGAGCAGAGTCGAAACACCTGACAATTTCCCTGAGAAATAATGATGGAGTTATTTATAGAGGGTTTGATGATTTTTTTAATGACATTTTCAGTCCATGACTAAGGCGTAACCCAATACATCTTTAATCATCTTTTAATTCTTATAACCTCAGCATTCTTCCTGCTGCTGTTTGCTCAAGCTGGATCCACTGTGATTTGTTACTGTTTTGCCATCATTAATTAGCATGCTCATACTTTAACATCTTCATCAAAGTCAGACCCATGCAAAATAATAAAATTTGAACCAGTTTATTAAATCTTGCGCTGTTTTATTTCATACCAAGAAAAATAAAGCACAGACAGTGTGGGCTGAGACCTCAGGATGATGTGTTTCCGTCACTTCCACGTCCCCTGGGTACCACGGCAGCCTGCGCTACAAAAATCCAGCCAGCAAAGCACTGGTGAGGTTTTGTGAGCTGTGTGAGCAGAAGAAATGTGCCCGTGTGTGTTTGTCAGTGTGATGCCCACACACCACTGATTCCAGTGTCCCCTTTCCCCATCAGTCAGGTACATTAAATACTGGCAGCAGCCATAAGGGCCATGCATGCCCCCAAAGAGAGATTTCATGTAAAGGTCATTTCTTGTAAGATGATGGAATTTTATCTATGGCATAGAAAACAGACATTGCATTAAATTTAGCAACACTAACTATTGTCCTGTATTGTTTTTGTGAGCTTTTTTTTTTTTAAATGAGAGATTATGGCTCTCTGTTTGGAAAATAAATCCTTCTATCTATGCACATTTTCCAGATGAGTTGCAGGGCAATTTCTGAAAGCTCTTTCTAAAGGACAATTCAGATAAAATTATAATTTGCTGAATTGGATTAGTAAAAATATTCCCTGCTTAATGAGGTTTAGGAAACAAATCTCTCTGCTTAATATGAAAGTGTGCACTGTGTGAGTGAGGAGAACTATGCAAATGGAATATGCTTTTTCCAGGCTGCAGAGCTAAGACATCTGGAAAAAGAAGAAAGAAAAGCACAATTTCCCTGTGTCCTGAGATGCCTCAGCCTCTAGTGTGTGATAAGCACAGAGGTGCAGAAAGCCTGAAGTACTGGGTAAAGTTGGAAGAACATAGAGGGAAAGATGTTTACACTCACTGTAAAATCAGTTGAAGACTGGTTCTTTTGTGAGAATTTTAAAGAGTAATGAGCTTGGTAGACAAAATTATGTCACCCCTTTTTGTACTATGTTTGCCTTCTCATCCCAAGATAGGTACCAGGCAGGTTCTTATTCTTAAACACTTGTGTGTGAATCTTAGTGTAAAAATATGCATAACGAGCCCAGCATCCTAAAACATATTATATTTCCAAAAATATTATTTCAAGACCTTCCTGAAGGAAAAGGAATGTCCTGTGCCTATATAACTGATATATGTCAAAAACTGAGTAATGACAGAGCAAAGTATTACAGAATTAAGGTTGAGCTGTGATGAATAAACCCCAAATTTCCTGAAGGTACAGTAGATGAATTAGAGGATTGCGAAGTACGGGAAAAAGTAAAATCTTAGAAATCGAGGAGCAGCTGTTCCATCTGATCTCTGTATTTCTTTAACCGGGAATACCACAGAATTCAGCCAATTAAATATCAGATAGATTTGGGGAAGCGAGGTTATGTTACCTGCTTCTTCCCGGGCCTTTGATCAGAGCTGGCTGATGTCTGGGTGCGTTGCAGAGTTGCTGAGCTGTGTCATGTCAGCGTGTGCATGTGAGGTGACGGCAGAGGATAGAGCCTGGCCCCAGACTCTAAATAGCATTAAACGCGTGAAGTAAGTCAGCTGAAAGAGCTGCAAGATGTTGATGAGGGAAGGAAGTACCTCTCCCTGTGGCCTCTCCTTACCTTACTTTTTAAGGTCAAAGTGGGAGAGGAATCATCAGTCTCTACATATTGGACTAAACCACAGCACAAATTAAGGTTAATCTTCAGGCTTTTTCCCGTCTGAGGTAGAGAGGATTACAGAATGATTTGCTTTTCTTATTTGCATTTCTTATCCAGCAATCAGAAATGCTGGAAGGGTTCATTGCTGCCTTACCATCCCTAGACGAGACAACTGACGAGCCGGAGTTTTACTGCCCAAGCCCGGCCGAAGGATCCTGAGAGCAGGAGCAGAGCCCGGTTGTGCGGTGTTGACACCCCGGAGAGCGGAGCTGCTGGAAGGCATCACACGCTGTGAGATCATCCATCCCTCACCCGCAGCCCCGGGCGAAACGTCCGACTGCTCCAGCCACTTATTCACTAACTCAGTAGCGATGCTACTTAGCTACTCCTCTCCCTCCCGGAACTTACACTCAACAAATTTGCATTTCCTAATCAGTTAACTTGCCTGTGGCAGTGGGAGACCTTATTTGTAGTTCGTACTGTGTCTTTGCTGCCCCTTTGTTGTGCAAATACGGGCGGATAACTCGAGTAAACCAATTGGCTTCAGTAGGATTATCCTGAGGGAGTTAAGGGCTGCGTCATATGAATAAACTCTGCTCTCCAAGAGACGGGTTCTGCACTCCAGTACAGCTTCGTTTTTTGAAGGAAAAGGGGTAGCAGCACAAATCAGTAGTTAAAGCGAGGAGATAATCTCTTTCCTGTTCAGTTTATCTGCAAAAGCGAGGTGTTCGGCAACAGCATTAAGGATACACCATATTCACACTTACATTTCAGAGTGTCATTGCTTTCCATGTGGAGGAAGTGTGGAGGATTGTGTCCTCACATATTGTGGGTGGCAAAACAGCCGCGGACGAAATTAAGAGAATTATGGGAACCAAACATCCTATGGGAAGGGTCTTTTGGCTTCCATCTTCCAGGCAAGGGTCTCTAAGCCAGAAGGCGGCGATGGCAACAGGGACTCGGGCCAGCTTGTACAATGAATTTCAAAATCTTTTAAACACCTTCTAAAAAAGGAGCGTTGAAGTCATAAAATCAACCAGATGCTGTAGCTGGCATTGCAAAAAAAATTCTGAAAAAACAAAAACATTTCTAGAATTCCAGTATTTTTTCCCAGCTGTCATTCACTCTGTTATTATGCAGGAGTGGATTCAGCAGTTTCCAAGGCTTTTTTAACCATTGTAAAGTTTTTCTGGTAAGTGGAAAGTCACAGGGAAGTCAGCAGCAGGCATTTGAAGAAGGTTTCTTGTTTTAAGGAGTGATGCCATGTTGCTAAAACTTTTTAGGGTTTAGTTGGGAGTGCTGCCAAAATTGTTGATGTTTCTTCCATTTGGAGTTCCCTAGATGACAATTCACTATTGTTTTTGTTTAGAAGTGTGGGAAAATGGTAATTGTGATAACTGCCTTTAACAAGAAATTAAGGAAATTGCTGATGACTGTGCAGAATTGTGTATCTGCCATAAATTCTAAAGGGGTGACATTTCTCAAACTTCTGGTGTCTCAGGGTGACTGCGATGATGTAAGCAGAGAACTCACACGTGTTTTAGTTTCTTTCACATCCACTCACATGATGAGGGTGAAAGAAAAGTACTGTGTTCATTCTTGACAGGGAGACCCCTTCCTACTCATAAAGAACTCAAGCTGCTGGGCAAAACAATGACTCCTTTCCACAGCATAAAACCTTAAACATCAGCAATTTCTTTTTCTGGTGTCTCACCATTCATAGTAAATATCCTAGGGAGATGTTGGAAATGATGCTCTTCCAATTAAGTTGCATGAACTCCAACTCTATTCAGCTAAAGGCTGTTCAATGCCCAGAGACAAAAAACATCTAATGAATCAATCTTTGTGCACAGAAGAAAACTTTCTTTTTCTTTCTTTTTTTT